>CAKAKR010036248.1:0-19890 GCA_916700685.1 Adelosebastes latens | reverse complement strand
CCCCCCCCCCCCCCCCCCCCCCCCCCCCCCCCCCCCCCCCCCCCCCCCCCCCCCCCCCCCCCCCCCCCCCCCCCCCCCCCCCCCCCCCCCCCCCCCCCCCCCCCCCCCCCCCCCCCCCCCCCCCCCCCCCCCCCCCCCCCCCCCCCCCCCCGGGTGGGTGTTTCTGACTTTAGATGATGATTTCTCAGGGAATAGAACCATCACCCTTGTGTGTTGTGTTTATATACACAACTACAGAGGCTAGACTAAGTTACCAGATGTGGTCCAGAATAATGTTGTGCTTAAGAGCCAATCCAGTTTTAATAATTATTCTTATATTAAGACCGTTTGAATTCATTCTAATTACACATTTTGAACATAATTTGATTTAAAAAATGTTTCAGAGGTCATTTGTTCTCACATTGAACACATCTGGGAGATAATATAAACCTCTTGGAAGTTTGGTTGATTTTGACCATATTCAAAATTATGAATATTGTCCAAAAAAAGTGGCTTTTTGCAGCTTCAAATAGAAAATATGATATTAAAATCGAGGCAATCAAATTCTCACGCTGCGATTATTGTGGCCAAAATATCATGATAAATGATGTTATCACGGTAAACCTTCCTGAAATTCTACTATTAGTGCTAAATTCAATGGTAATAACAAACGGTAAATATAATTTGACAGTATGTTTAACAACAAGACTAGCTAGCTATGAGATATGTCATTGTCCCAAAATCACTATCAGGAGTTTCATGAACAAATGAGAGGCCATGTGTTACGTTACTGTCGGCCGCAGCCGGAAGAAGATCGAATAGGATGTGAGGCGATCGCTTAAGCTGGGCAGACACTGTACGATTTTAGAAATGTTGTTGTGTACTTCCTACTCCTACTGTACGAGTTGATCGTTTGCAATGTAAAGCCAAAGCTTACGATTTATGTGCTCAAACTGTACGGTCCGATCGTCAGCCACGACCTGAGTTATCACACCGTACGGTCCGATCGTCAGCCACGACCTGAGTGATCACACTGAACGGTCCGTCGGCTGCTGCGGGCCGTTCTGACTGTTGACCGTTGTAAATAAAGATTGGTTTGAAAGCTCCGAGGCCGGTAAAGTTTGTTTGCTAGCAGAGGTTCGTACGGGTCACAATGCTAACAAGGCAGAAACGTGCTGCCTTCATCATCTGTGCCATCCTGACTGCTGAAACGTCTAAAAAAAAAAAAGAGGCAGCGGCGTAACGTTATATGGACTCGCTGTGGCGAGGAGGACGTGGACAGTATGGCTTGTCCATTTTGCATTGAGAATTGGAGGTAAGCTATCTACATTTTACTAGCTATATCTATTGTACATCGTTATCTTGATAGCTACGCTCTGATTACTGTAAGAAAAGCAGAAAACGATCGGTCGGAGTTAAACGGTCCTCGGTCCCCCCTGTATGCTGCACCGCAAAACAACGCCCGAAGAAGCTGTGATGCGGTCCGACTCTAAAATGAGTCGTGCGGCACGAAATTCGGGTTCCGTTTAGAGGGTCAGTGCAACCATTAGGGATGTGACGGTGAGGACATTTTCCCACCGGTTAATAAACTTGTGACAACACCGGTGTGTGTAGCGCGCTGACAGTGAACAGGCAGTTTAACTGGAAATACTGGAACACCCTGCAGCCAATCAGAATGGAGTATTCACCCAGACCATGGTATAAAATAAGTCTGTACGTATCTTATTCCTAGATAGTCTGTTGGTCATCTTATGGCAGTAAACAGTCTAATGACACATAACTGCTGCTACAGTGATATTTAATGTGCTTTCTGCTGACATGTTTTTATTCATGATGACTAACTGTCAGCAGATCACTTCTGCTTCCTGAAGCTTATTCATCCAACAGTCTAGACCATCTGCGTCACACACTGACGACATCATCAATATCAGACAGGTGGGCCTGGTAGTGTAGTTCAGGTGTCTCTGTGGAGCATGAGACATGAAGCAGCTCCTTCTCTCCTCCTTTAACTTATATCTGTCCTTTGCTTCCTCCTCCTGAAAATAACTCCTCCTTTATTCCCTCACTCCTCCCATTCAGCTCATCTCCTCCTCTTAATCCTATCCTACACCAACCTTCTCCTCTTTCTCTCTCTTCTCGTCTTCCGTTGACTTTTCTATCTCTTCCAAACTCTTTCTCCCTCAACATCTTTGTCCTTTAACTTCTCCTGTTTCTCCTTTTCCTACTTCCATCACTCCTTCTTCTTCTCCTTCAACATCCTCAACCCTTTTCCATCCGTCTCGTTCTCCTCTTCACATGACATCATCTCTTTCCTCCTCTTCATTGTGCACTCCATCATCCCCCCGTTCTTTAATGCAACCACTAGAGAAAGAGATAATTACATCATCCATCCTGACTGCAGCTTTTAACTTTTGTCGGTACAAAAAGGAGACACTCACTGTTGAGAAGTGGGGCAGCGTAAGCGTTTTCACTCCTTCATCTCAGCGACTACGGGGTGGTGTTAACGTACGTTAAGGGTACAAGAGTTGCGTTCAAAGTCATCTGATCAAATCAAATGTTTCCTCTCACAGCCCTACAGTAGAGTGATTGTGTGAAGAAGAATGGGATCGCCAACCTTGAGACTTAAAAAGTAGGGAGTGTTTCAAAATGAAAGAAACATTTGAGTTTCAGAGACCTTGTTTCCTGTATTCTGGTGACTTTAAAAGAACGAAAATAACAAAATAATAAGTACACTGCAACAGCATTTTTAATCTTCAATACTTTAAATTGAACCTGTTTGAATCTCTGGCACAAACTAATATTCATCAGTTTTTATTCAATTTATTCTCCTGCTTGAGTATTTCTTTCTCTTAGTTCTCTCCATTTCTCTCTCTGTCTCTCACCCACTGAAGGTCCTTTCAGACACAACGCGACAATGCCACCACTGCGCTCTGAAACCCGTCATTTCCAACGGCTCGTCCGATGCCACAATGGCTTTTTGCTATGTCGAGCAAAGCCCGACTACGGGCGCTGCACGCTGTGATGTGCAGCTTGAGCAGCTCTCTTCTGCCAGTAAACAGCATTAGGTGTAGCTGTATTGCCATCCGGGTGGAAACAGTAGAGCTTATACACGCTGTAGGTTCAGATAACGAAAAGGAGGAAAAAAAAGGTGTGAACATTTGTCATAAATCGGGAGAAATACGGGAGAATTGTGACACCGGGAGGAAAGCGGGAGAGGGCGAGGAAAAAAACGTGAACCTGGGAAAATCGGGAGGGTTGGTGAGTATGACGGGAAAACAAACAGCTTCTTCATGTCTGTCTTTCTATTCCCTCGACTCTCCTCCCATCATCATCATCATCATCATCTCTCTAAGCAGTTGGAGATTCCCAGTCTGAAGTGGTTACACACCACATAATGACAGAGCACACACACACACACACACACACACACACACACACATCTGGATTAGTGATGGAACAGATGTTTACTGTTATTAAGTTTTTCTTTTCATTCAAACTACTCTGTTACACAACGTTTTTACAACAGTTCAACAAAAGGAGAATGAACTGAAGGGAACTGAGAAACGAGATTTGAGACAAATAGAAAATAATTTAAAGCACCAGTGTGTAACATTTCGGGGGATCTATTATCAGACATGTAATATAATATTCATAACTTTGTTTTCATTAGTGTATAATCACCTGAAACTAAGAATGGTTGTTTTTTCGTTAGCTTGGAATAAGCCCTTCATATCTACATAGGGAGCAGGTCCTCTTCAAGTTTCTACAGTAGCCCAGAAGGGACACAAAGAACATATATTGATAAGAAATGAAAGCCAATTGTTCGTTCCATTGTAACATCAGCTCCCAGTAGCAAAGCAACGCTTCCGCCATTTTGGATTGAAAGCGACTACCAGACGCCAGTAAAACATCTGCCTACAAAGAGCCGTACAAAAGTAAAACTAAATTATTTCTATTTTATTGTCATGTTTAAAGGGGGCGTACAAACAAAATATTCTGCAGATAAGCAAGAAGTCAACAAGTTGTACCGGAAAGGAAAGTAGGCTGCCTGGCAACAGTAGTAAACACTAAACACCGACGTACGTACCGCCAAACATTGCATTTGTGTACTGTAATTATTACTGTCGCCACTCTTTCCACGAGAGCTTTTGCTTAGCTTTAACAAAACGATCTCTCATATTCTTTCACAGCCTGCAGCAAAAAGCCTCTTCCACGCGAAAGCTGTGATGACGTAATTTTATGGCGCGCGCACCTTGCGCTGGCTTCACTACGGCGAGCATAAACCAAGCTTTACACATCACACCGGTATGATGCTGTCTAAAATCACACACTGGAGCAGCGTTATGTCGGCTTTGTTTGGTTCAGTATAAAAAAAGCAAAGCCGCCTTAATAGCGGATCTTCTTCACGTCAGTATTGCAGAATCGTTGTATAAAAGGAGCTGTGGTTCAATGTAAGTGCAACGGTGAGACTGGTGGAGCGTAACGTAAAACTGAATAGAAAACAATATATTAAAATACAGCTAAACCTCAAAAAGTCCCTGAAAACAACTGGACTTTTGATACGAGTAGTTTTCTTTTACCAACAACAGCTACAGCAGTTTAGTCCTTATTATATGGTGTCTAAACACACACACAGACTACAGCAAGGATAATTATAATGTGAAGCTCTGATTGGTGAGTGTACAGAAACAGTTTTGGTTCACCGTGCAAGAAAAAGTGGTGTTCTTGTGTGTGTGTGTGTGTGTGTGTGTGTGTGTGTGTGTGTCATTACGTGGTGACAACATGTGAATCTGTCTGTGTGTTTGAATTTCTTTTGCTTTACTTCTTTACTCGTCGTTTCTCTGAGAGTACACAGAAAGTAATCAGATACTCTGATATTTATCTCTATCTCTTTGATTTGGATCCTGCCTCACCTTCAACCTGCTCTACTTCCTGCAGTAAATGTTCCTGAGCAACGAGGGATTATTACCGACATTTCAGGTGCTCTCACTTCTGTACAAAGTGATTTAGATCTATAATCTGTTGGCTTGTTTCCAACCTGTCAGATTGTCTGACTGCTGATGTGTCGAACGTCGTTTTACTTTTTACCTCCCGTTAAATGAAACCAGTGCTCAAAGTGGGTCGGTACTCACGGGTACGCAGTACCGGCACTCCTTCATTTTACTCCTTGGCGTACCGTGACTTTTTCTTGTGTACCTGAACTTCTCACAAGCTGCCGGTACTCTCCTCCGCCCTCTCAATATCAGCTTCTCTGAGATTTATAATGGAGATTCATTATACGGCGCAGCGCCTCATAAGCCGCGAACATTAAAACTATGTGGGGAGCATCTGGACGAGCCGACGCACGGTACGGGGGAGGACAGAGAGAACGAGGGTGCTGTAACATATCAATACAATGTTGACGTCCTTTTTGGAAGATAATTAGTGAACTTTGTTATTTGTGAACAAATATAATTAATGAAACATTATTTAAAAGTTTTCTGAACCTGCTCTTTTAGGGCGAACATTTCCAGAAGAATTAAATGTTCAGACGACGGCTGTGATAAATAATAAAAATAATAATTTAACTAGTGATAATAATGGTCCAAAATGATGTCAAATTGCATAGTTTTAAGTGGAGGACCCCTAAACCCGATATCTCCTGGTATCCCTTCTTCACTGAGAGAGAAGAGAGAGAGTAAAGGGAACGAGACAGACAGAAAGAATACGGCACGCAGCAGAAAACATGTTGAGAGATGTTGAAGCCACATCAGACATCACTGTGTTTACCATGGGCGGGTCTGAGTGTGTGTTAGTGCGTGTGTGTGAGTGTGTGCGTGTGTGTGTGTGTGTGTGTGTGTATGTGATGTGTGTACCGACTATTTCTGTGTCTGTGTGTTTGTGTGTTGGATTCGAGAAGGACGACAGAGAGAAGATTTGTATGAAAGGCCTCGAGGTTTCACTTTGATTGTGGCGTGTGTGTGTGTGTGTGTGTGTGTGTGTGTTTGGGCGTTTTCCGTTCTATTTCCCACCATGTAAGTCCATCCGCAGTCTTTCCTGGCGAGCTTTCAGTCACTTTGATTATGGGATGGCGGCAAGGCCAGGTGCAACCATGGCAACCACAGGGTGTGTCGCCTTGATAGCGGGGCAGAGGGTGTGGTCCAGGTGACTGGCTGGCAGTGTGTCTGGGTTGCCATGGCAACATTCCAGTAGTCAGTACAGGCCTCAGTCTGAACTTAGTAATGATTTATATATATATATATATATATATATATATACAAACACACACTGTAGCTATAAAGTTAGCGTGACAATAAGGCGTCAACGCAAATGTGTTTTAACCCTACTAATTTAACGCAACTTGCGATTTTTTTTTTATAGCTTTTTGCCTTTATTTGACAGAGATAGAGCTAGTTGAGAAAGGGGGAGAGAGAGAGAGAGAGAGGGGATGACATGCAGCAAAGGGCCGCGGGTCGGATTCAGCAAGGACTCAGCCTTTGTACATAGGGCGCCTTGCTTTACCAGGTGAGCTACCGGGGCGCCACACAACTTGCGATTTTTAATTAACGTCTAAAAAATCCAACGGACCGCCATCAGGCCCGACCGTTATTCGATCTTTCGGAGGTTGTAGCGGGCTCAGTTTTAGAGCTAGGAGATACTGATATCATATAAAACTAGAAAACCTAAAGAATCCATTGGTACCAACCATGTCATACTAGCTTGATGAGAAGGAGGCTAAATAACGCTCCAAATTTGGGTTAAATTTTGGTGAGGCAAAACCGTCATGGCCATTTTCAAAGGGGTCCCTTGACCTTTGACCTCCAGATATGTGAATGAAAATGGGCTCTATGGGTACCCACGAGTCTCCCCTTTACAGACATGCCCACTTTATGATAATCACATGCAGTTTTTATGAATGCAGTATAAATGTGTTATGTTCACCTAATCTAAAATGGTGTGTTTGAATATTATATGATGTCACGTTACTCAGACTAAAACAATAAAAGCGGTAACTTCCTTCTACATCCACATACAAATATATCGATTCTGGTGTTAAAAAAATCTATTTCAGAATCGTAAAAAAAAACATTGAGTCCCGAGTCAATAGCTAAAAGTCCCAGGTAAAGATCAGTTGAATCACTTTTTTTTTAAATGATATTCACAGTTGCTGGTAAGTTTAGTTTAGGATCTCTAATGTGCTAAAAGCAATCTGTAAAAAATATCAAAAACCAGCAGACAGAAATGACCTACTTTTAAACAAGACCAAGTAAAACATGGAAGGTGTTATTTTAGCACAGAAACGTGTTTCTCTGGGATTATTTTTTCCCGCGGGGTGTCAGGTGACGACAGCAGAGACGTGAAAACACTGATCTCAGCATAATGAGAGCAGCATCAAACACACTGCTCATGTTTACTGTGGAGGATTATCTCACTCATATCCAGCAGGTGGCTTCTTCTTCTTCTCCTGCTGCTCTCTGCAGCTTCACCACTAATGTAAAAACAATCCTCTACCTTCTTTTGACTGTGTGATCATGTAACTTTGTGTTCATTTCAGTGCTGCTGAAAGCTGCTGGATGTGACAAGAAGAGGATGTTTGTTGTTCTTCTCACCTTTTTTCACCTTCTTCTGCAGTTTGATGGTGTCTGACGATTTCTTCTTGATGTCCGCTCTGGCCTTCTTGTACTCTGAACATCAACGAGAACAAGCCGGCAGTGAGAGAGAGTTGGTGTCTGTGCAGGTCTGTGTGTGTGTGTGTCTGTTAGCATGTTAGCATACCTTTAGCATGGTCTTTGTCCAGCTGACTGGCCACTTTTTTCCACTCCTCCATCTTCAACTCCAGCGGAGTGACGAGGCCTTCTGAGAGAGCGCTGAGAGGAAAAGAAGAAGTCTCACTGAATTAATCCTGTAAAGGAATTACTTCATCACTTTTCCAGTGGGACTGGGATTTAAACCAGTAACTCTCTGGTAAGTTGGGTTAGTATAATTAATTGTATATTATTATTCATCTATGTCGTGCTGCAACCATCAATTATCTACATTATTATTTGTTGATCATTTTTCCAAATAACTGATGTATTTAGTCTATTAATGTGAGAGAATAGTGAAAACTGCCTGTTAAAACAAGAGAGGAGTCAGACATCGTCAAATGAAAAAACAAAAAGTAGAGCTGAACAATTAATCAAAATGTAATCCAAATGTTATCGAAATCGCAATATGGACGACTGCAATTTTCAAATCACAGGAGGCGTAACATCTCTTAACCAGTGGTTAACATCTGTTAACCAATGGCTTTATGTTTGTGTACAGATTAAAAAAATGTAAATAAGAGAGGTATAGAGGTGACTTTGTTCAAAGTATTTCTCTAGTGTTGACATTCAGGTAGGATATGTGCTGCTTTTATAATATTGTTTATTATATATAAAAAAAACAAATTAAACTTAATTACCAGTAAATAATGCTAATATTAAAAATAATCACAAGCCCCTCAGTCATAAAGGTTACATGGTTTTTACTGCAAAATATCGTTATTTATTACAGAACCGGCTCATGTTGTTAACCAGCGCCTAAAATACCATTTGGAACATCTTTTATTACGTAACATTGATCGTTTTATTGATCAGCTTCAGCGTTGTTTAAATCACAACTTAAACAGATAACAGTACTTCTACTTTATAGCCACCATAATGTCATACAGTTGTAGTTATATTGTATACATTTATTCAGAGAGACAGACACAATATGTATATATATATAAATATATGCTGTGGATCAGATAGTTAGAAAATGACATGAAATAGAAAGATCTCATCATCAGGGAATCTGTGGCCAACGAGAGCCTTGTTCACTAGAGTTGTGGTAGAAATTTACAGCGTATTGTAGATTTATTGTCTCCAGACACACTTTATAAACCCATACGGCTGCAGTGCAGCAGCCATAGTATGTTTGAATAGAATAAAATAGAATAAAAATGTAATTACAGATATCTTGTATTAGAGTTTTGACTAGTCAAAATGACGTTGCAGATATCTGTAATGAATATGTAATGTCTAGCTATTAAATGTTAAAACAGCTTGCCATAGACTGACAGCTTCTCTAACGACAGCAGACAGTAACGACAGAGAGACGGCTGCCATGATGCAGCAGTGACACACACACCCCTTCTGGCCGTCATGTGTATGAGCATATGTCAGTTGAGAGTAATTAGTTCCCACACTGTCAGAAAGGTGTCATCACATCATTCACGCCTTCACCCGTCCACCTCCCTACCTGGTAAATAACACATGCCATGCTACTGTGTGTGCATGTGCGTGTGTGTGTGTGTGTGTGTGTGCGTCTTACGTGGTGAACAGTTTGAGTTTGGACTCGATGCTGCGGTGTCTCATACACATCCTGGTTAGCGCTGAGCCGATCTCTTTGGTGGCGCCTGGAGAAGAAAACCACAACAATCAGACGACAAGTGAAAACAAATAACCTATCAAAATAAAGCTCAAGATTTGGAGCATTAAAACTACAAAATAAAATGCCAGCTGATGACAAAATCGTAGGTTTTAGGACACGTAGAGTAGTTCTGATACCGGTATCGTAAATGCCTCCGATACAATCTAAAATGCTGAACACAAGAGAAGGAAAAGCAGAGCTAGACATCACGCATGCTAGTGTTTATTTAGAAACTACATTTAGTCTGTTTGATAAAGAGTCGATATACAGCAGGAAACTGTGGCTGAGTGTGTGTGTGTGTGTGTGTGTGTGTGTTAAGCAAAATCAATCTGATTAAGATCTTATGACGAGTGTTGTAACGTGTGTTGAAACGATAGGTGTTTGTGTTTGTTAGTGAATTATGTAAGAACGAGACCACCTCCTTTCACAATCAGCCTCAGCTCATTTTAGGTTTCAAACACACACACACACGCACACGCACACGCACACACACACACACACACACACACACTATTACGCCAGCAGTCGTCACACAATATCTGTCTGATCCCACTTCATGAGGCAACGATAGCTCACACAAACACACAGTGATTAATAAAGCAAACACATTACAGCATCTCTGCACGTAATCACACAGACTGTACATCTACATCCACATGCTGTAATGCACATTGTGAAACTGTTTTTAGGACTGTCAATCGATTAAGATATTTAATCGTGATTAATCACCCATTTTTTTATCTGTTCAAAATGTAACTTAAAGGGAGATTTGTCAAGTATTTAATATTCTTATCAACATGGGAGTGGACAAATATGCTGCTTTATGCAAATGTATGTATATATTTATTATTGGAAATTAATTAACAACAAAAAACAATGACAAATATTGTCCAGAAACCCTCAAAGGTTGTCCCTGGTTAGGCTTTTAAGAAAAAATAAAAACACTTAATACAACATCGTACATTACAATCAATTTACATATGTATGTTCACTATCAGAAATCAGTGATCACAGGTTTGGTTTAGTTTCAGCCAGCGTTTCACCGTTTCATTAAACGTTTTCAGGTCAGGTTGTATTTTTTTTCCCTTTTTATTTCTATAACTCCTCGTACAAGCAGTAGTGGTAATAATACAGTTAAAACTCTGTTAAAACGAATTAGCGTTAACGCGTTATTATCGTGTTAATTTTGACATGACAACCCTACGAATCTGGAAAATTATAAGCTGGAGTCCCAGACTGGATGCTGTCTGTCATATTGATTATCATACTGAGTCAAACATACAGTGACGTTTGTTTTTAAATCACTCGGCTCGATTCTGTGAAGGAACAAAGTGACACAGCAGATTCACACCGAAGGGTCTGAACTGAGAGAGTTCACGCTGACTCATCATCTGAATATCTGAACACACGCACACACACACACACACACACACACATTGAGCATTGCTGAGTCACAGCTGAGTTATGTAAAAAGAAAAGAAAAAAGGAGAGAACAATCACAGTGAAAAGATCAGTTCATTCAAACAGCTCCAGCACTAACAGGAAGTGATGTCACAGTGAAACCCGGACTGTACACATCCATCCTCATGCATGTCATCTATCCTCTTTCAGCCTCCAGACCTCCATCCTTCCCTCCCTCTTTAACCTCTATCTGCCCTTCTTTCTCTCTCTCTCTCTCTCCATCCTTCCCTCTCTTCCTCCTCCTGTCTTCTCACATTAATTATTGGCCACATACACACACACAACATGGCTGAGGGCGGCTACACACACACACACACACACACATACACTCAGGTATGAGGCGTGGGTTAAACGTTAAAGGTGTGGCGAGGTGTGTTTGCTTTATTTGCCTTTCCCTCCCTGCTGCAGCTCTGAGCTCAGAGAACATTAAAGTCTGAACACTGAACCGCAGCGTTCGACTCTGACATTAACTTCACGCAGCTGAAGATGTTTCAACAGGCTGTCATCCAATGTTTAGAGAGAGAGAGTGTGTGTCTTTAACACTTGTATCGGCTCAGTTTTAAAGCTAAAGTGAAGATACTGGTATCATATGAAACTAGAAAACCTAATGAATCCATTGGTACCAACAATGTCATACTAGCTTGTCAAGAAGGAGGACAAATAATGCTCCAAACTTACGCTAAAATTTTGGCGAGGAAAAACTACACACATGCAGTTTGGGGCAAGTCATAGTCAAGTCAGCACACTGACACACTGACAGCTGTTGTTGCCTGTTGGGCTGCAGTTTGCCATGTTATGATTTGAGCATATTGTTTTATGCTAAATGCAGTACCTGTGAGGGTTTCTGGACAATATTTGTCATTGTTTTGTGTTGTTAATTGATTTCCAATAATAAATATATACACACATTTGAATAAAGCAGCATATCTGCCCACTCCCATGTTGATAAGAGTATTAAATACTTGACAAATCTCCCTTTAAGGTACATTTTGAACAGATAAAAAATGTACGATTAATTTGCGATTAATCGCAATTAACTATTTTTAATTGATTGACAGCCCTCACTTTTAACTAATTATAAAACATGATATTGTTTCAGTTTCAGAGAGCACAAATTAAATGTAGATCTGGAAACTGTGTTGGATGTTTACACAGCGGGTAATAATTTTACTGTTCGCTTTCGTTTACAAATAACTTCCAGCGATGTCAACATGTTCCCTGTACGGTATAACTACCACTGAAACTTAGGGCTGGGTATCGGGATGATACCTTAGATCAACTTAGACAACTTAAGGTGGGCGGGTCCAACAAACACTGGACTTTTAACCAGGAGACTCGTATTCCGAGACCGTTGTTGACCGGTGTTTTGTTTTGCAAGTTAGGTTTGTCACGTGTTTCTTAATGACATGTTGAATACTCGATTCTGATTGGTCAATCACGGCGTTCTGTGGTCTGTTATTTCTTTATAGCAGACTGTTGCTATGTATAAAAGACCGTTGCTATGGGCGCAGTTCTGATGTCAGACTCTGGCGGACCGCTTTTGTGTCAACTTACTGATTTATTAAGTAAGCAGCCGTGTAATAAGCGGGATAATGTACAGCTAGCAGGTCATTGTTGTGAAATAAACCCCTTCAGGGCGATGAGAGACCCCTCCCCTTCGCGTCGGGGTCCACTGCATCGCCCTGTCTGGGTTTCTTTCACAACAATGACCGGCTGGCTCGCTGTACATCATCCCTTACTTGTGGAGTGTTTTCCGTAGTTGTGTTACGTTGTTTCCGTACCTGTTTTACTTACGTTTACTTACTTATTTTAAGCCCAACCACGATGTTTTCCCTTAACCTAACTAAGTGGTTTTCTGCGGACGTTTGCGTGGCGTACAAATGACACGTGAAAGCACTAAATCTGTACTCATGACATGTGGAAGGTCCGTGGAATGTCGTGGTATTTATACACCTTCCGTGAGACCGGGTTGCACGGAGATGTCTGAGCCGGCGGCTAGCTGCTAACGGTGCTAACACCGCTAGCAGCACTGACTACAGCAACAGTGCTGACAGAGGTAACGGTTTTAACCTCCGGGGGCGGCCGTTACGTGTCCGCAACAATGCGATCTCGCCACCATGGGTCAGGGTGCGGTGTTATCAGAGGTGACCACTGTATGAGCGCTGTGCAGTGCGGCGGCGATTAGCTAGCCAGTGGGACACACACAGCTTCTATTCACATGATGGGTATCGAATGAAGTACTCTACTGGTATCTGTATCACTTTAAGGGTACTGGTGTTGTCGTGGTTTTTTGTTTAAACGATACCAAGCCCTACTGAAACTAAAACTCAAGTGGTGATAAATCAAAATGATCCTTTACTTTCCGAGGTACAACACGTTCTGCAGCACGCATTTAAATGTTATTTCAAAATCTTCAGTATCACAGTACACTGCCCCGCCCTGTTTAACGCCGTAAATATTCATTTAGCAACACATGAATTACAACACGTGTGACGGAGCCAGTGTGTGTGTGTGTGTGTGTCTGTGTGTGTGTGTGTGTGTGTGTGTCGTAGCCAGGTGCTAAGTGCTATAGGCGTGTGTTGCGGTTGTGTTCAGACATGTCTAATGGAGCTCAGAGTCGACTGGAGATGACTTCAGAGGAAAAATGTGACCTGACAAGATCAGACAGACTTGGTGTGGGAGGGAGTTTGTATTTGATTCTCACATGTTGTTTTGTTCTGGTTTTAATGTGCTGGTGATTCACGGCTCTGAAGATGCCGGATCAGTTATGTGTTCGAGTTCATCGGTGAGACGTTTCATCAAGCTTTGTTTGTGTGTAGAGTCTCCTGTAAGTAGACCATTATACCATTTATACCTCTCAATTTAAAGCAGAAATCAGTCTCCTCTTGGCTTTGTTCTATGTTGTTGACATACTTATTCTTGTGTGTAAAGCCATTGTGTAATAATGATATGAAAAGTGAATGATTCGACTAAAAATCAGTCATGAACTCATCTGGGTGGAAAAAAGAAGAGGAGGAAAATAAAAAGCTGCTCCAGTTATTTATAATTTCCCTCCGTTTTCCAAAGACACAACGCCAGAGAGACAGAGAGAGAAGTGTTCACCCTCCTACTAAACCCAGATATTTTCCAGCCTCTCTCGGCTCCTCACAGCTCATAATGTGGCCCTTTCACTAAAGTCTTTGAGTGTTAATTCCTGTCGATTCATCAAAAGACTCCACTAGTTTTCTCTTCTTCTGAATCCCTGAACTCTGGACTCACTCAGAATGGGACCGCCAGGTAGACAAACTTCTAACAAACGGAGTATTTCTGTCAGAAATCGATCACTTTCTGACCTCATTCCTTTCTATTTGATCCTCCATGTTAACCTGTATGAGAGAGTGTTGGAACGTGGTTTGATCAACCAGAATGAGCAACCGTTCAGGACCCCCACCCCTCCTAAAGACACAGATATGTAGAGCTGCAACGTTTGATCGATTAGTTGTCAACTATTAAATTAAACACCAACTATTTTGATAATCAATTAATCAGTTTGAGTAATTTCTTAAAGGTCCCATATTATAAAAAAAGTGAGTTTTTCACGTTTTTTTTATTATAAAGCAGGCTTAAGTCCTATATAAATACTGTGAAAGTATCGAAACACTCAATCCACAGGGAAATACACACAGCCCGTATTCAGAAACGCTGCATTTGAAACAAGCAGTCAGGATTTCTGCCCATTCGTGATGTCACGAATATACAATATTTAGACCCTTGACACAATTTTAAACGTAAACATTCTAAATGTGTCCCAGTTTATTCCTGGTTGCAGTGTATGTGAATGTCATCAGATGACAGGAAGTACACATGGACCCAAGCTGTTGCCTAGCAACGCAATTCTGTTGCAATTCCGTCAAAATGCGCTAAAACGGAGCGTTTCAGACAGAGGGGTAAATACAGGCATATTCAGGCAGACAGTATGAGGAAAATAAAGTTTTTTTTTAACATTACAGCATGTAAACATGTTCTAGTAGAAACACAAAATAAAAGTATGAACCTGAAAATGAGCATAATATGGGACCTTTAGAAAAAAAAAAAATCAAAATTCTCTGATTCCAGCTTCTTAAATGTGAATATTTTTGGTTTCTTTGCTCCTCTTTGACAGTAAACTGAATATCTTTGAGACATTTGAGGACGTCATCCTTGGCTTTGGAAAACATTGATCCACATTTTCTGACATTTTATAGACCAAACAACTAATTGATTAATCAAGACAATAATCGAAAGATTAATTGAACATGAAAATAATTGTTAGTTGCAGCCCTACAGATATGTGCTGTAAATACGTAATTTTCTGTTTTTCATTCAAGTGAAGAGTTATTTGAGGTGAAACAGAAAATCACAGACCAGTCTAAAGGCCTTTAGACACAGCGGCATTTTCTTCGTGCGATTAATTTGTGTCATTGTCATTTATTCGTCATGCCCCCGGTCTGTAAAGGTCTTTAATGTTGCCTAACATAAGCATGCTGTTTATCAACTGATAGCAGATACAACATGAAAACTTAAAAAGTGCAGTCAGCGATTCTAATCCAATACACTTTCTGTCAAACTTAGCGAGTATCTCCTCACGGTTTGAGCCACACAACACTGTTCCAGTCAGGACAGAGGGAAAACGGCAGTGGGAGTGACGAGGACAGTAAATCTGGCACATGTTAACATGCTGGACTCCAGCGCAAATATCAACAATCTTTCTCCAGAATCGCTGACCGAACGAACACGGTCCAGACATATACTCGAGTCTTGTTGAAGGAGATATCTGTGTCTTTAGGAGGGGTGGGGGTCCAATATGGATCAACTTTGAGGGCCCCTGTCTCCTGAATGGTTGCTCATTCATCACTCTCATAAAAGTTAACATGAAGGAAAAAAAATCATTCAAATCACAAGGAGTGAAGATCAGAAGGTCAAACATCAAGTCCGGACTGAATCTGCAAGTTAAATCTTAAGAAATGTGAAGGGGGATCTGTTTACTCTTAAAACGTTGATATCGCTCTCAACCTACATCACAACTAGAGAACAACTCTTGTCTGTAACAGTAACAGCCCCCAACTCACTCTCTCTCTCTCTCTCTTTATATTGATCCAGTTATTGATTAACTGACCAGTCAATCAGTCAATCAGTCAGTCGGGATGCAGCAAACTGTCTCCTCACCTCTACAATCTAAAACACAGAGTCAAACTCCATTAGGACAAGTCAGCACTCAGTAGGCCGTCTTGTGATCTCTGTGTGTGTGTGTGTGTGTGTGTGTGTGTGTGTGTTTTGAAAGCCCCATGATGCCAAAGACGTCAGCTGTTCCTCGGTTGCCGGGGAAACCAGTCATGTGGAATCACCAGAGAACGAAGACGAGAGGAACCAGCCTTCAAAATCAGCTGATTGTGACGAGATTTATGTCAAGTTCTCAGCTCTGATAGCGTGCTTATCGTCACTCCTAAACATCTAAACATCAGCACTGACGCCTGCAGCCATCTACACATACTAGAGATTTGTTCTCAAGTGTTACCAGTACATTCTGTCAGTATGATTACAGTCAGCGCTCTAGAGAAGCAGAAGACTAAAATATGGCACTACTTGTGTAAAAAGATTTAGAAGAAGAAACCCATGAATTTGTCACAGGGAGGAGGAGAGGAGGAGGAGGAGGAGGGATGGGAGCAGAAAGTTTCATCTCCGTTTACTGAAATATAACAGAATGAAGTCACATGTGATTTAATTTGATATAACCCAACACACAAACGCACAGCAGCAATGAGAGAGAAGTTACATCAGCAGCAGAGAGAGACGGACTGACGCCTCAAAACTTCTATTTTCAGACTCTCTGATCGATCAGGTGTCAATCTGTATCAGCTGATCAATGACGGCTCCCTTAAAGGCCCAGACACACCAACTCAACATCAAAGAAGCAGCGGCGCCCAGGGTCTGAACTGAACACCCACCACCCGCTAAATCTGGGTAAATTGTTGGCAGTGGTGGATAAAATTGTCAGGCCATCCGCCACTTTGGCAGGCAGGGAAAACGCTACGGATGGGAATAAAAAAATCAGTTCCCGTTGGTTCCTAGTTGTCCGACTCCTTGTGCATGTCATGCCTCTTTGACTATCGATTCCTCTTATTGATGATTTCCGACAGTTACGCTGCACAATGACGCATACGCACGCTGTATCGTGTTTCAGTTTGTTTGGTACAGGGTAAAAAAGCGCTCAAAAGCATGACACTACTAAACCTGAAGTTATTTTTTACGATTTTTAAATAGACGGAATCGATACATTTGCTTCATTTGAGTCTATGTGGAGGTAGACAGAAGTTACCCCTTTTATTGTTGTAGTCTGAGTAACGTGACGTCATATCCGTTCCGTATCCGTCAACCAAAACAAACGGCAGCAAGCCAAAACAAGAAAGTAGAAACGGCGGAGGGGTCTGCATGGATACGACCTGCACCCTCACATGTTAAATCCAGCGTGGTAAACACTACACATCCAGTAAAGGATGGAAACACTTTGGGTTTCACACATTGCAGGAAAAGCAGAGCTAGACATCATGGCTAAAGCTGCATGCTAACTCTGTCACAGACAGGAAATCGTATTGCAGTAACGTGCGGTCGAGCCGGCCGTCGCTCTCATCTCCGTGGTCAAATGGGCCGACGCTACAACTGTAGAGCACCCATATACTGACATTTATGTGCTCTGCATTCAAACGGCCCCGATGGAGCTGACCATGGATGGATAAAGAGAACGGAGCTGACGGGAGAGCTAGAGACCACCTTGGAGAAGTTAGAGGAAGTATACACGTTGGATTACTTCAGGTTTTCAAAATAAGGTGCTAACAAAGGGAAATGTATATACAAAATACATCTATGGAAATAAAATAAAGATTGATTGGATTATATTCACCAGAAGTATAAAACATTACATGTCCCTTATAAATTAAAAAGAAAATAACACTAATCTGTGAGGGAAATGTCTTTATTCTTTGATTTTTGGGTTGCTGGAAAAAATGTAATGAATAATTCCTGACAATGATCCTGATATATTTAACTTCAAGACATCTCTGACTACAGACATGCTGAAAATCAAACATTTTTACTGGATTAATTTAGAGATTTTAAAAAGTAAAAGTCCTGCATTGACACAGCACGAGGACGCTGTCAGTGCCTATAAGGCATTCACACTGACAAACAGTTAACGTCAGCTGACAGTGTAATACGTTCTGGCATGTTCCCTCAAAGAGGAACTCCCACATCAGGTGTGAACTGTGTCACCACCGAGATGCCTTTGAGCAAATCACTGGCATCCCAGCTGTCCTCCTGTCAAGTCTGTCCGTCCTGGTAAACAACCCTCAAACACACGACGTCTCCCACCGCCCACATCACGGAAAGATGAGAACATTACCGTGGCAACCAACCACAAGATCCACAGATACACAAACCCACCAGACCGGTTCTGACATGCATGTGCACGCAGACACACACGCACACGCACACGCACACACACACACACACACACAGAGTGCCCTGCGGGTGTTATGAGGGGCTGAAAGGGAGAAAACAATTAAGTGTTTTTGTGTGCTGACAGGACTCGTCAACGCTAACAGTGTGTGTGTGGAAGTGAAGGGTCGTCCTGTTAGACCTCTTCCTTCTACTTTCAAAATAAAAGCTTGGACAGTGGTGCAGTACACAGTGAGCAGTATATCTGTTGTCTGTATTATCTTAAAAATCTAAATGCGTTGACACTAGGGACGTCAAGAGAACCGGTACTTCGGCACAAAGTCAATGCCAAAATTCTGAAAACCTGACGGTACCCGTTTTTCTACAGTTTGGGGACGCAGTAAACTCACTATCGACGCGTCCAGGGACGCACCCTATGTTTCTCCTGGTAATGCTTCACTGTGAACAACAAATCTGTGTTGAAAACAGCAGGAGGAGAGCTAGCTAATGTTAGCAGTTAGCTCCGTACAGGACTGTGCTCTGCTTACCGGCTGCTAACAGCTAACGCTAACTAGCTCTCATCCTGCCGATTTCAACGCTGATTTACATTATGATGTCTCTGTGTCTGTGTGTTTGAGAGAGCGAGAGCGTGACAGAGAGATGGGAAGAGAAGGTGGAAGGTGACGGAAATAAATTAAATTGATTGAAAATAGTTAAAAAAATTAAAAACATTTTCCAGAAATTGACAGAAAATAAAAACGACAATTTTCTTGTTTTGTTTAACCAACAACCCAAAATCCAAAGATACTCAACTTAAAACCATATAAATCAAAGAAAACTCAAATTTGAGAAGCTGGAACCGGAGAACGATTGGCATTTTTTTCTTGATAAATGACTTAAATGTTTAATCAACCATCGACATAGTTGTTTCATTTTCTGTCGGCTGATTGATTAACAGTTTCAGCACTATTTCGATCTCTGCAGCAGAAGCTTACATCAATGCTGTGTTCTCTGTGTCCTCTGCCTTCTTTATTGAATGTGATTCAGAAACATCCTCTACAGGTTTCACTGTGTCGACTCAAAACATGACTTCTACAGGGTGTTGTAGATTTCTAACTGACCTGCTGTCATTCACACACACTGAAAGCAGCTATTATATAGGTATGAGACGGTGTCCGTGCAGGTTTAACACAGATAAACACATGCTGTAGGTGCTGACTGCTCTGTGAGCGTTGACACTTTCTCCTCTTGCTGTTGAACTATCCTGTAGGTCTGGTGACCTGCGTGATGACACCTTATGATGGTGTAACGTTTGTTTATGTTTCAGGTGCTGCAGAATGTGATCTGAAGCTGCTTGTTTCACATTAACCTCTGTATTTAAAGGACTGTGCTGATGTTTATCTGCAGTCTGCTCAGTCTGGGCTTTTACAGGTTTATGTTCTAGTCATAGGAATAGAATAAGAGTAGAACGGACATTCACATTCTAATCAACGTAGCAGGATGGTCAGACCGGCGGCCGTTTTTATGTGCACCGTTGCCATAGCGGACTAAAAACGCTTATTATATTTATAACGTGTCATTGTT
>CAKAKR010036247.1:0-20115 GCA_916700685.1 Adelosebastes latens | reverse complement strand
CAACAAACCAACGCCGGTGAAAACATAACCTCCTTCCTAGGCCTTCAGCCTTGGCGGAGGTAATGAACACTTGATTATATATCACCATGATAAGAACTACCTAAAATGACAGAAACTATCTTTGGGAAAAAAATGTATTTGACGTGTACCTTGACTGTCCCATCCCCTAACATGGAGGGGAATTGGATTTATGACCTATACTGCAGCCAGCCACCAGGGGGCGATCCAGATGTTTTGGCTTGACTTTTAGGGAGCTGTCATGTCGTCCATCTTTAAATACAGTCTATGGATCGCATGGATAAACTATTGAACTATAGAGTGGTTCATGTTCAGTCGCAAAACATAACTGGCATGTTGCCTGCCATGTCTTTCTAGAAAATGAGGCAATTGAGCTCACTCTACTAACATTTTTGTCAGTTGCTTTAGATGAGTGTCAGCCAAAGAGCAAATAAGCCAGTGTAAATATATATGTGACTCTGAGCGCACGCACCTCTGTCCGTTCCTGTGTGCATTATGTAGCCTGTCGTGCCACAGCAGGATTAAAGTATCCCTCTCCCCAGACTGCCTCTTTCCTCGGCCCCCGCTGACCCCTCCCACACACTATTTGTTTTAATTAAAAGAAAACTTCCAGCCTTGGCCAAGCGAGACCTACCGACGATGACTTTTTTCCTTTTCTCTTTGGCGTTCTACTCCCAAACCTCTGGCCAGACCTCTATTTTCTTTTTCTTTTTCTCTATGTCTCTCTTTACATGTTTCTCAGTTGCTCCTTTATTCCGTCGGGGTTATGAATGAGCCGAAAAGGGGATGCTTGTCGTTCTGTGTTGGAATGTAGAGCTGAATGGGCCTGTTTGACAAAATGGGATGAGAAAGTGTCGTATGTGCAGCCGGCCAAAAGGGGAAATTGAATCATTCCGGGTTGGGAAGGCGCGTTGGGGAATAGCCCTGTTTCCTCTGAATTGTGGCTTGGAGAGTTTCATAGGCTAAGCCATGCTCCCTGAGGTGTGTGTGTGTGTGAGTGTGAGTGTGCATGAGTATGCATGTATGTATTTGTCTGAGCAAGTAGGTTTTGATGTGTATGCATCTGTGCACGCTAGTACGTGTCCTTAGAGTGGGACACCGTACAAAGCACACATTGTAGCTTGTGTCAAAGGGTAGCAAAGCTGTGGGTGAGTGGGAGGAGGCGTGCATCTGCAGGCCTATTTTCTATTGTGTCAGCAGCCCGAGCTCGTTCCCCACCTCTCGGACTGATTCCACACCGGGCTGGGGTCCACATTCAAAAGTGATCCTTTAAACCAGGAGGGAAGCGCATTAGTTCAAGTGAGGTTTCTGCCGTGATTTGGAGCAGCGTTTCTGAACACCTGTCAGTCACATTCATAAAAAACACACATCCGGCCATACTCACTATATCGAGGGGAAAAAAAATGCCACAAGACATTTAATGCACTTAGCCGATGTTCCCCGTAGGCAAAGGTTCAGTGCCAAGGTGTCGGCTCTGCATCGGTTACATTTCAGCATGAGTGTCTTAAATAATCTCAACGATGTAGCTCGTGGATACGGCAGCAAAGGTAGAAAAAGTTAAGCAGGAAATGTATTTTTGTTTGTTTGTTTCAGTTGGACCCCATTCCTGACGAGGTGCTGCAGCAGAGACCGAATGCCAACGCTGTCCACTCTATGGAGAAAGTTCTTGAAATACAAGGTGAGTGGATTGTTCACACCTAGACATAACTATGTGATTTTATTTTGTTTGTCTTATTGAACAATATTTGGTTCAGGTTTTAGTTTGTTGACTATTTTTTTAGGGCTGTCAATCAATTAAAATATTTAATTGTGATTAATCACACATATTCTATCTGTTCAAAATGTACCTTAAAGGGAGATTTGTCAAGTATTTAATACTCTTATCAACATGGGAGTGGGCAAATATGCTGCTTTATACAAATATATGTATATATTTATTATTGGAAATCAATTAACAACAAAAAACAATGACAGATATTGTCCAGAAACCCTCACAGGTACTGCATTTAGTATAAAACAATATGCTCAAATCATAACATGGCAAACTGCAGCCCAACAGGCAACAACAGCTGTCAGTGTGTCAGTGTGCTGACTTGACTATGACTTTCCCCAAACTGCATGTGATTATCATAAAGTGGGCATGTCTGTAAAGGGGAGACTCGTGGGTACCCAGAGAACCCATTTACATTCACATATCTGAAGGTCAGAGGTCAAGGGACCGCTTTGAAAATGGCCATGACAGTTTTACTTCGCCAAAATTTAGCGCACGTTTGGAGCGTTATTGACGTCTTTCGCGACAAGCCAGTATGACATGGTTGGTACCAACGGATTCTTTAGATTTTCTAGTTTCATATGATGCCAGTAACCCTCCAGTAGCCGCTAGACCCTCCGAAACATTGATAATGTTAATGCGTTAAAGAAATTAGTGGCGTTAAAACGATACACGTTAACGCGTTATCATCAGGTTAACTTTGACAGCCCTATTATTTTTACATATTGAGCATTTGTAGATGTTATGATTATTAATACTCCACACGCAAAACCTGTAGAGCCACGATCATCAAATCTCTCAGCTATGAAGTGGCCCAGTGTGCACAGCATCTGTTCTAATTCCACTTTTGCCCCGTCCTGGTCTTTTTGTAGGTAAATACTGGCGCTCGCTGCAGCGCTCCGCCTCCACACTCGGTTGCTCGCTGAGCGAAGCCCTTCAGCGTGACGCTGAGGAAGCTGAGACCGTCTCCGCTATGGCCTCCCTGTCTGTTGCCAACAAGCACATTGGAAAGAGGTACATGGTGTTGTGAATGTGTAGTAATTCTCAATGACTGGTGAACCTCAGTGCACGTTTAAAGGACTAGTTCAACATTTTGTGAAATAAGCTTATTCGCTTTCTTGCTTTGAGTTACGTGAGAGATCAGTACCGCTCTCCTGGAGCCTCCGCTGGTTGCCTGGCAACATCACGGTGCAACAAGACTCCAGAAAGTGACTCGGCCCGGCCGAGAAATAGTCGGGCACATAACCCCCTGTAAAACCACACAGGCTGGTCTCATACACCGTTCGTTAGCTAGACCTACGCAAAGTATGGCACTGTACTTTGCGTACATCCCACGAAATCAATTAGTGTGTAATTCACGTAATCATGAACCAGGAAATATAAAGAGCGGCGGACGCCGTGTAGTGAAGAGGTCGGGGTAGATGGCTGGGTCAAAAAAATGCCGGACTTTCGCCCAGGAGACCGGCGTTAATGCCCTGTGTGAAACCAGAAGTCAATGTTGATTTATTTGTCATGTAACTTACGTACTTACGCCACTTCCGGAGTTATTTTTACCCAAACCACGATCTTTTTCTAAACCCAACTAAGTTGTTTTATTGCCTAAACCTAAGGAAGTTGTTTCCCGTCAAGATGGAAGTTTATTTTGAAAAGACTTTATGCATGTAACAAACGGAAATTGACGTGTGTTGCTGGACATTCATAGGACAACGAACGAAAAAGGAGGTACAACTTTTCGTAAGATATCGTACGAATCGTTATATGAGAATACGTCGAACCACAACATGTCGTTTTTACACTTTGGTTTTTGCACGGATTAATCAAATGAAATGTAATGACGAGGTGCAGTTTAATTTTGTTACCTTTGGAAAGAGCCAGGCGTTTCCAGTCTTTGTGCTAAGCTAAGGTAACCAGCTGCTAGTGGTAGCTGCATATTTAATGTACAGCCACTAGGGTGGTGTTAATCTTCTCCTCTAAAGGCCTTTGCACACCGGGGGCGTGATGAATAAACGACACGAAAATGTGAAATACTCACCCAGCCAATATTATATGTGTAGGGCTTTTATTGTGAAAGGTAAGAACACAAGGAGTGGATCTAATCTGCGCTGCCTTTGTCAAGGTTGAAAAGAGTAATAAAGTTTGCCGTCCTGGTTCGTAGCCTCCGTGTTGTTGTTTCAGAAATATAGACACCACCCAACACGTTCCGTGCAACTTGATTGGTTGATGCCTTTATTCGCGGTGCGAAAGCTCCAAAAAACCTTGTTACGAAAATAAATATGTGGATTTTTCGCCGCTGTGTTTCTATAGTAGCCCAGAATGGACAAATCAAACGTAATCTTTACGTTTTCGCGTCTGTCACCGTAGTTTTCCTACGCGCTTGGCACACGGGAGAAGTTTCAGTAGCAATCTGCAGCTCATCGCCAGATGCCGCCAGATCCTACACACTGCACCTTTAACGTCAAGAAAGCTAATAAGCATTTTTTCCAAACTGTCTATCTGTTACAATAATATACAACATTGAATCATTACATATATCGTGAAACAACGGCACAAATAAATAAACTTAACTCTGCAGTTTTTAGTCTTTTGAAACTCACTGTTTTGGTTTGATGGTCTGTAGAGTTCAGTCGCTCATCAACCTCATTTTTCAGCAAAAAAAAGCTCTGAAACACCCACTGCACCCTACCTGCCTAGCATCGAACGGCAGACAGACAAACTTAGGAACAAGCTGGTGGGAAGTGATGAATGTCTAGCAGTTAAAGACCCAGATGTTTTAGTGGGTTTGGTGTGTGACACCCCCATCATGACTGTCCATCTATGACAACACAGAAAGAAATGTTCTACCTTCAGTTGTTACTATGGTTACTGTACTTGTTGTATGCAGTTCTTTATTATAGCATGTACAGTCCTTAAAGTACACAGTCATGGTACTGTAAGTGAATAATATTACTGTGATGTTTATGGTATTATCTATTCCCCAGGGCTGAAGAGGAACCAATGGAAGAGGAAGCTACTATGTAAAGAAACGGAGCCTTTGACCACTCGTCATCTTTGACCGTGTCCTCATCCAGTCAGCGTCAATTTTAAATGCCACTCCCGTGTCTCACCCCCTGCCACACCGAGGTGGCATCTTATTATGGGAGAGAACGAGCGGAGCTGACAAAAGCGGCGCTGACAAAAAGGAAACGGAACACTGAAGATGAGCGATGCATTCACTGATCAGCGGTGCACAGACTGATCAGCATACATGTGTTGCATTGTCTCTTCGAGACCTTGGATAAAGGAGGGTTGACTCAACCATCCCACGATGACAACCTTGAGTGCCAGTGCTTTTTTAAAACACTAGACAAGATGTACTTTTTGAATGCCAGTCGGAACCATACGCGGACGATCCATCGTCGTCGTCGTCTACTTTTCTTATTGTTCTGTTCTTTCTGTGCTTTATCGCCATCTTCACACTTTCATCAAAAAACCACCAGAGCTAACGTGATTGTGACTCTGCACTACGGATGAATCATTCCTGCTCTTTTAAGATATCCGGATGAATGGAACCAAGTGGTCGAATTTCTTGCGAGGTGGTTGAAGGTTGCAGATGAGAAAGGTCAGCGGGTGTTCTGATTCCAAAATGACTGACAGTGAAAGATGAAGTGCGTTCGTGCCTTTTTTTTTTTCAAACCTGGTGGATTTTCTGTTGAACTCTACTGAAAGAGCATTGCCTTAAAAAAAACAGGTTTGGGAACAAGGCCTCTTCTCCCCCGACCCCTTAAATATTTCTATCCTGGCCAGACATCCGATGCCTGCATGTTGTTGGCACATAGACTGGAGGACCTCGGCATGTTTACCTATAATTCCCCTGCAAGCAGCCTGCTGTCTCTCCCTGTACCTCCTTCTTTCCTTTTTCTCCCTCATTTAAATAATCTTATTTTGGAAGGTATAGTTCCCAGCCACAAGTTGGAGGTGGTTCAGTTACAGGTGGGGTTAGTATTACTCAGTGGAACCATGATACAGTCCCATAGCCAGAGGAATCATCTTGGAAGGTCCTCCTGAGGACCAGCTGCGCCTTAAGGCCCAGACACACCGACCCGTCATCAGAGAACTAGCAGCGACGACCTTTGAGTCACCTCACGTCTCTTTTGTCATGGCCAAAAAGTTGCCAAAAAGTTGCACTCGAACACACCGCAAAGACTACAGCCGACGGCCAACTACCACACACATTCTGCGCTTGCGTGAGATGAAATAACTCTCCCTACCAGCAGGCGGCGGTAGTCTGTATTCGTCATTCAAAAAGGGAAACCGGGAGACCGAGGACGGCAGATATACAAGCCGTTGTTATGATACGTGCCGATCGTTTTCACACCACTCTAACTCACCACTTAGCTTCATTCCAGACGGCCGTGTCACATTGAAAATATCCGTGTACTGGAATGATCAGATGAGATGAAGATGAAAAATGAGAAGAGCCTTCTGTGTTTTTCCTCTTGACTTTACTCGTCGGCTAGCTTTCCTCACTTCCGTTTCTCTTCTCGTGCACTGATTTGTTTTAAGGCCGGACCACACTAAAAGATTTTTCAAGTCTTAACAGATTTTGAAAATGTGAGAGACGCCACACATGACGACATGTTATGTTGAATTTAACACTTTTGTTCCTATAGTGTGTGGTGAGCAAAGATTTGGCCAAAACAGACAGCACACACTAACAGATTCATTCATGAACAACAAGAGTCCCGACTAAAAAAATTTATAAAATAATATTTACGATTTCAAATCGGTGCAGCCATCTGGAAAGATCATCTTTAGAACCATCGGGAGGCGGTTTCTCTCACCGACGGGCCCCGCCGCCGATTCAACACGCTGAATCGGCTGAAAAAACTTCGACACGAGCAGACTAGAGCCGGCGGTGCGGGACGCACCATAAAAACTAGGCTGACAGATGTTCACCGACGGCCCCAAACTGTCCAATGGCCGACCGTCAGGACCTTTAGATACACGTTGTGACGACCCCTCCCTCCTGTGTGTCTGCTCGGCCTGACCAGTTCATGACAATGTTGCATCGATCAACAGTGGTTAGTGAAAACTTAACTCATTGCTCACAATGAGTTTTCTTACATTGCAGTGGATTGTTAATCAGATAAGTACCATGCAATGTACTAAAGCAACAGAATCCTATTCATACTGTAGTTAGACAATAAGAAGCCAAAGCACGATGGACGTTGGAATCGGTCTCTACTTTTTTTCATATTAATGAGGGATAGAGAGGAATTACTGTAATCTCATATTGGCCAATTTGTCGAGCCAGCCCTCTCTTTAAGACAACTGTGTCTCCGCGGTAACAATGACCAAACCACCTGGGATTTTCCAGAGGGGTGTTCCAGGGCTGCACGGGCTCTCACAGCTGGTGTAACATCTTTAGTTCCTTGTTAAAGCACATCTGCTCCCCAAATGTCAGGTGCTGTGAGGCAGGTGTGTGTGTGCACATCTGCTCATATTCA
Organism: Adelosebastes latens; assembly: GCA_916700685.1. Classification (NCBI taxonomy): domain Eukaryota; kingdom Metazoa; phylum Chordata; class Actinopteri; order Perciformes; family Sebastidae; genus Adelosebastes; species Adelosebastes latens. Next base: position 12,840 of record CAKAKR010036247.1, on the reverse strand, counting down.
ATGACGCACAAGCTGCTCTTTATTAATATTCAACACATATATTTTATAGTTGTTTTCCCAGCCAGTGGGATAAGCCCACGCATAATGAATATGTATACATGTATACATTCATGTCATGATGGGACGGGCTCATTACAGTCCTGTGACAGCCACAGAGACCGGATTTCTTTCCTTTTTTTTCTGTCAGAGCATTTGATTTATTGATTGCTGTCGGGATGTAAAGAGAATTTCAACAAAGTTAAAGCTAAAATACATTACCCACCCTAGTTTTAACTTGAACTAAGCTGGCTATCAGAGCCAAACCCTGCTAGCCAGACTATACAACACACCAGCCACCAGCCTCGGCAGGTAAAACACCATAATTACAAGGTCTTTTTTTCCTGATAAAATAGTCCCAGTATGCGTAAGTGGACTTCCTGTCTGTAACCATCCCTCCAACTTGTGTTTGGCCGCTGGGCAACTGCCTTCTCTCACCTTCGTTTCATCTACGAGCTCAACATGTTTAATGTATATTTTCAGTGAATGGGAAACCGAGTGCTGTGGTGTTTACTGTTGTTTACTGTACATAGGACATGGATCTCCGGAGTATTCCTGCCACACACACACACTTTGCCAATGACTACTCTGCTTTTGTTGATTCTTTTTCCTCCCATCCGTGTCTTTTTTTTTCCTGGCTTTGTTGCCCTTTCAGTGGACTTCAGTGACTTCTTTTTCTACTCTTTTTTTTAATGTTGTTTTGTTCACTTCCCCCTCTCTGTCTCTCTGTTACATTGTAAAGCTGACATCATCTTCACAACAGGTGAGGGTTCAGATCCTGTTTTTAGTGGACATTACATGACTGTGTTTTCTGGGTTCAGGGTTTTTGTGGGAGGGTCGGGATGCAAATGTTTCTACTTTGTATAATGATGGACAATTGTGTATTTACTGTCTGTTCATAGTAGATTTATATATGAAAAGAAATGAGTATATTATATATATATATATATCTATACATAATGAAATACTATGATCTTGTTTTTGAAGTTGAAAAATGATACTTTTCATGGGCCTTACGTACAGTCGGCCCTTTTCAGGGTGTTACTGAAGGCACCGTTTACTGTCCTTGGTTACCGTCGGTTACGAGTTGAGTAGCATTTTACAGGTTGTCTTTTTGTCTTTCAACACTGATGACTAGTTTTTGGCTTTATCCATCCCATCGATACCATGACACTGTGTGCCATCGCCCTCCGCTCAGCCTCACATATTTCTATTGTTGTAGGAAAACACACATTTGAAGCTGCCACATATAGACGGGTTTCTTGTACACAGACATTACTGGGTGCGTGCGCATTTAGGGGGGCAATACCGCTTTGACAGCCGTTGTAATCGACATTGATTTTTTTAAGTTCTTGTTCATGCTTAAAAGTTTGTAAATTCTTGTTCATGCTAGACCCCCTGCAGAGTCCGACCACCAGACACCGTTATCATATGACGTATTAGTATGAGATTGATGAATATTAAACATTTTCAATCCATCTTTTCTGCGGTTGGTGCAGTTTACTGCACAACAACTCCTCGTCATCTCTGTTTTAGAGCTCGGCTCTGCTAGACTCGCCGTGCTTTCTGCCCCCCTAGCTTCGCGCGCATCTCTGTGATGACGTTGCAAAGAAACCCGTCTATAAAGTTTCAGTATTTTAAGAAAGGTGAGACTAAAATTTAAAATCTGGATAAGTGACCAAAGCGGTGATCCGTTTCCTCCTCGTTCTTAAAGGTGTACAAGTTCATCCTCTAACAACAAGAAAAATGGGATGGATGGATGGATTAGAATCTGAACATGGCCGTGCTACTCCTCTACGTTAAATCACTCTGATGGGCCTTACTAATGATTTCACATGATCATCACTTATTTCCTCATTTGGCCAAATGTCCTTTGTTGTAATTGAACTTAACATTCCTTTAACTTCATCTAGTTCACACGTGTTCATCAGCTAAGTGATGCCTCTGGGTTTCAGGGCGGCCTGTTGTTTAGCTAAACTGATCCCAGGTGTTTGATCCCTGCAGCAGCCCACCACAACCAATGTTGTTGTTTTTTAACAAAAAATACTGTATGTCGAACATATATAAGAACAAAATTCTATGATCATGATGCCATATGCTGATTGAAATTTTCTAAAATCTCAATCATGCTCTTTGCAAGTAAGTACAATTTGTTCTCATTTTGACTGAATGTATCTGACCTCTACTGGCAGAGTGATGCTGCACCTCTTACATCCATACGTCACCTCCACGCCATTCTTTTACCACGGGCTTCTACAGATGGCCAGAGAGGTCAGAGTTAACACTATTTCACACTTGTGTCACTTTGTAAATGGACAAAGAACCAAGGAAAATGGAGGTGAATCAGCAGTAAATTGAATGCCATTAAGTAGGTTTTACACTGAGTTCTGGTTTTACCCAAGAGATAACTAAGGTCTGAGCATTTTTAGAAGGGCATTATTGTGCATCATATTTTTAGTTTTGTTTAGTATGGTGTAAACTAAGGCTGTCAATCGATTTAAAATAGTTAATCGGGATGTATCGCAAATTCAAAATGTATCTTAAAGGGAGATTTGTCAAGTATTTAATACTCTTATCAACATGGGAGTGGGCAGATATGCTGCTTTATGCAAATGTATGTATATATTTATTGCTAGATATCAATTAACAACACAAAATAATGACAAATATTGTCCAGAAACCCTCACAGGTACTGCATTTAGCATAAAAAATATGCTCAAATCATAACATGGCAAACATGGCTTTTTTCTCGCCAAAATTTAGAGTAAGTTTGTAACGTTATTTAGCCTCCTTTGCGACAAACTAGTATGACATGGTTGGTACCAATGGATTCTTTAGGTTTTCTAGTTTCATATGATGCCCGTATCTTCACTCTAGCTTTATAACTGAGCCCGCTACAATGTACAAATCGCAAGTTGCTCTAATGCGTTAAAGAAATTAGTGCCGTTAAAACAAATATGCCTTAAAGGCGTTATTATGTTGTTACCTTTGACAGCCCTAATTTAAACTCATAGCCATGTGAAAGGTACATGGTTTTTCTGTTCCCTTTATATCCGTCACCAACATCACTTTCTCCTGTGTTTTTGGGAAGATTTGTTTCCAGGACTTTATTCACATTATTGTTCATGCACATAGACATATTTGTGGTTGGAATGTGAAAATGCATATAGTCAGGCTGTCCTGAGTATCACCTTAACTTGGATACGCTGACATGTAAACACACTTGCTGAGATGCTTTTCGGTAACCCAGCCCCAGAACATTCCCAGAACCTTTGCGCAGCAGTGCCAGTCACGGGGTTTCTACTGCTGAATGCTTTTGGTTTCTCAAAAGGAGCCAAAACTAGCACTGTCTGGCCTCTCTGGCCGTCTGTCTTCACTGTTAGTCTTAACACAATGTCCAGTAACAAAAAAAAAAAAGCAGCAACATTCCATTTTGTTATAATTTCCATTTATTAGGAGGGGCCATATCTTTTTTTTGTTTTAACCCTCATAGTTCGGTCCAGCCAGGTCCGAGAACCGTCTGTTTATTTAGGTGGCCTGGTCCGACTCCACTCCATTCCTCTTTTCTCTCTGCATGATCCGTGTGTCCGCATGCACTGCCTACCTACCTGTCTGTCTGTCTGTCTGTCTGTCTGTCTGTCTGTCTGTCTGTCCCATACCACATATCAGCATAAGGGATCGAGCACTGAAGGATGTTAGTACTTTCACTGTATCCAAACTGTCTTATCTCTTCTACTGCTTTTTATTCGTGCTGGGGAAAGGAGTTCGGGTGCTTTCCATGTTGTGCTTCTACCTGTAGGATGTGGAATCATCAAACCTGGAAGACCTTTGTTGAATATTTTACAAAAAAGAAAAAAGAAAAAAAAAAGTATCTAGCACTTGTAACACAGACAATAGATTTTATTGTATTTATGTAGAAAAATTGTTTTAGGGGGGACGCTTTGTAAACTGCGACAACAGAATGGACAAACTTTTTTTTTTATATAGACCAGGCGAGATGTGACTTTGGTGGACTTTTGGGAAAGACATTTTTGTTCTTTGTCACATCTGGACTTATCAAAGGGCTCCATCCAGCTGCCTGGTCATTGTTACGGTTGTCCATTCCACTTAATAAGCCAGTTATTGCTATGACCACTGTGGTTCAAAAACAAACAGTTCTAGGTTTACATATGTATAAAATGCATATTCTTTTTTTTTTTATCAGTTATGTTTTTGACTTGTTCCACCATTGTTACAGAAATAGTGCATTTTTCTCGGGAACCTTTGCTCTAACATGTTGTCTTTGACATCTACAATATAAAGTATTGTTTTGGAAAAACTGCAATGTCTGTTTTTTATGTTAATGGTGTCGGCTGCTGGTTTTGATTGCGATAAAAAGGCTCATCGTTAAACCTGCAGTAGGCAGAATGTTTTTGGCATCATTGGGCAAAAATTCCATAATAACCTTTCAGCATATTGTAATTCAAGTGTTCTGAGAGAAAACTAGACTTCTGCTCCTCCTCATGGCTCTGTTTTCAGGCTTTAGAAAAATCTAGACCGCGACGGGAGACTTTGGCCAATCACAGGTCATTTCAGAGCCTATTGTCTGTTCATTCAACGGAGGCAGCTGTCAATCACTCGCAAACTCCAATCAAACGGTCAAACTAGGCAGCGCTGATCAAATATGAATCAATATTCTGTTACTGTAATGCCTACTTCTCTTCTCAAATGTTTTCAGAAACATCTTGTAGTGTACTGTTTAGCTGTAAAATGAGAAAGTACCGCACCGCCCACCAGCCGGAGCAAACTTTCTCATTTTACAGCTAAACAGTACACTACAAGATGTTTCTGAAAACATTTAAGGAGAGAAATAGGCATTACAGTAACAGAATATTGATTCATATTTGATCAGCGCTGCCTAGTTTGACCGTGATTGACAGCTTCTCAGAGACGGCAAGGCTCCAGCTCGGCTCTGATTGGTTGTTTTCTTCCAGTCTGTGAAATCCTGCAGATGCCGTTAGGAGCACAGGAGGACACAGAGGAACATGATTGTTTTCAGATTACCTGTCTCATGCACTACTGTCAGGATATACTGATTGTTTTATAAAAATAACTTTTAATCATATTTGCTCCAATTCTACCCACTGCTGCTGTACGTGTCAGGCAAACTTGTGTCTGACTGTCAGACATGAAGGCAGATGTCGATGAAAATCGATGGAGCAGAACCAAAGATATTGTCTTTACTTTTTTTATTCCCGAAATTCTTCTTTCTTGTCAAAACATGGGGCATACATTACCCATAATGCACCTCCACCTCTGAAAGGAGATTCTGCTGTGATGTTAGTAGCGGCCAATGTAGCCTGGAGCAGAGATGAGGAGCGGGCTACAGAGGTTTGGGAAGCTCACTTCTTTTTAACTCCACACCCCCAGATTTATTTATATATTTATTTTCATTTTCAAACTTGTAGTCTTCAGACCCGATGACAAGATATCACTTGATTCATCTTCGTGCAGCTCCTTCTGGAGTTGCAAAAGGCTTTATACATTTATTTTTTCACATGCAGTATAGGCTTCTCCCCAAGACCTGCACACTTACTGATGTGTAAAATTGGTGGAGTTCTCCTTTAAATCCAGAGGGAGGCAGCATTGCAGGAACAGCAAAAAGGGCCCCACAGTAGCCTTGGCTGGGATTAGCCACCCATTTGGAAAAGGTCAAAGGTCTGAGCTAGTGTCCAAATAAACAGCAGTGAATCCCTGTTGGTGGTGGAACTAACGCTAAGACAACAGTCCAAAAGCAAACAAAACCAATCCCGCCTTACCTCCCCTCAAATAAACACACATTCCACTGCTTTCCTGTCAAACTCCGAATTTAGAGAGGAACAGTGTAAATACTACCACCGCCTCAGGCTTTGTAGGCTCGTCACGATCTCTGTAAATCATGCCGGCTTGAGACGCCATGCGGTGTCAGAGGCAAACGAAAAAGAGCACATATCTGGTTCCTTGAGAGAATAAAGGTTAAACAGACACACGAGGGGACAATATTTACCGTCATACAGATGCTAAAAAAGATGTCCGATGGCTCCCAGAAGTAAAAGAGGATGACGTTAAAGCTGGGAATGTGACCTCTTTATGGTTCCTCGGTGGCTCGGGATGTTCTAACGACCGCTGCTCGTGACACGCAGACTGCCCGTCTCACCTTTAGCTCACCGTAGGCGTCGACACGTTCGTCATCCCCGCCATGTAGCGACACACAACCCCTGCGACCTCGCAGTAAGGTCAGGTCAGAGAAAAGGTTGAGCCCTGAACTTTCGCCCCTTCTCTAAGTAAGGCCAGCCCACAAGTCAGCCGCTTCTTGCCCACAACAAAGGACTGAAATGTCAGTAAGGATTGAAATCTGGAAAAAAAAAAACCTATCTATTTTCCCTCTTGTTTCCCCGCAGTGCCTTGCTCGTCTTCTGCAGCGTTGGCCGTTGTCAGTTAGCTCTGTCATTACCCAGCCGCCCGTATGCGTAAAAAAAGACCTCATCCTCCCAGCTGTGCTCATCACCGCTCTTTTTAATTGCCGGTTTGACTGACTTGAAATGGCGATGAGGCTTTTGGCCAGCTGCTTGGATGACAAATAAAACTAATTACAGATGAGAGTCATTAGAATCAGTTTTGGATCATCAACACACACACAGACTGACAAACTGAGGGATATTTGAAGAGTCGTAACAGATCTGGAGTCAAGTAAAGTCCATGAAATGTCTTGGACTAGGAATCGCCCTGGCAAGTCCGTTACACAAGTCGGTTTGTATAGCTGACAAATTTCCAAACAAATTCAGTATTTAATCTTCAGTTTCCCTCAACTTGTTTTATTCCAAGCATTGGATTTGGAAACAATGGAAACGTCCGTGAGGGAGTCTGTGAGCGTTTGCTGTTCTTTCCATCGGATGTTCCACCAGTCCAGTTGGGACCTCTGATCCATAGTGTATTTGAAAAGCTGTGCAGCGTTTGCTTGTCTTGCTACTGTATGTGTTTAGTCTGGTGCTGAGCGTGCACGGACATCAAAAGGGGCGAGGACGCATGAGGCAGTGAGGAGCCGTTGCAAACATAACACTGAGGCCGGGTCACTGTCAGCTTGGGTGTCAAGACTACAAGCTGCAGTGCAGAGTTCACACACACGCTGCCAACGATTCTCTCTTCGCTCGATGGTTAAAGATCGAGGACGACGCGTAAAAAAGAAAGTATTCCTGTTAATCATGTCATTATGGGCAACCTGTCACTTCTGTCACAACTGGAGGAAATGAAGGACAAAGAGAAGAGAGCCGCTCTCCTTCAGGCTATTCTGGTAAAGAGAAGATGTGTTTTTTTTCCCCGTATGGTAAAACAGAAGGAGCACATTAGATAGTGAATGGTATTCCCCTCAAACCAACGTGACCCAGTGATCAAAAGATCTTCTATTTGTAGGTTCTTAATAAATAAATGTATTTCTTTTTGTAATTTATACACATTTGAATTTTAGAGTTGAATAGTGACCCTGACATGAGGTCACTCAAGGTCACCTTACTAGCCTTTTTTTTTTTCCCACCCCACCATGTGTATTGATAAATGTATTGCATGGTCTTCATCAGTGCATGGAATTTGCTCAGTTGTCATGGAAATGGATTTGATGAAGACTATGTGATTTGGTCAAAAGCTAGAAAGTGGAGTTGGAATTGTTTTACAGAAAAAAAAATTGAATGGTTATAAAAGAGATCAAAGTTTGATTAGCAACTTCCTTTTTTTCATTCTTTCATTTTTTTCACCTTTAAGACGTAACACCGGTGTTTGAATGTTTTTACATTAAATGGATAGTTAGGGTGTTTTTTGAAGTGGGGTTGTATGAGGTACTTATCTGTATATTACAGTAGATGACGACTGGCGTGCCCCTAGCATGAAGAAAACAGACAGGAGCACCGACACCGGAGCAAAGCAAATTCAGAAAAAAGGCAGAAAAACGTATACTACCTAGGCTCACCTAAAAAAAACAAATATCTGTTTAAGTGTACGCCTTATGTAGAATATTTTCACCGCTTTATTTCGCCGTCAGACAGCCCTTTCCTTCTCCTTTGCGACGGGGGAACTGAACTGAAAGTGAAACTTATCTCTGCTCTCTCCAAAGCCAGCAGGCTCAGATGACAAATACAGTATAGATACGTTTCACTTTCAGTTCAGTTCACCGCCAGAAAATATTCTAAATGTAGCGAACACAGCGTAACAGATATCAATTTTTTTAACTGAGCCTTTCACTGTATTGCTTTGCTCCGGTGTCGGTGCTCCTGTCTGTTTCTCCAAACTGGGGGCACGCCAACCGTCATCTACTGTCGGTAATACACCTACTATGAATAAATACCTCATACAACCCCACTTCAAAACACCCAAACTATCCCTTTAAAGATGAGGTTGCATGGTTTAGAATTGGCATAAAAGCCCTGTAGTTGTTGGTAGATGGCTGTTGTTTGTTTTGAACCTAGCTGCCACTCGGTGGGGGGGGGGGTTCATCAAACAGCCCAAACCACTGTATGTAGACTATGTTTGAATAATGCATGGTCATTGGTGTCTCTATAAGCCTCAAACTGTACAATGTTGCACATTGTGTCCCCTTCTCACTTTTGAATGTGCTCTGATGTGATATTTTATACCCTGTGTTTTTAATGAACATTTACTTTTTTTTAATTAATTCATTTTATAATCTTGTTCGTTCCCACAGTGGAAAGAATGACTACTACTCAGTTTTACATTAGATTTTGTCTTGAATTAAATGTAGGTGAGTTAACACTGCTTCTTTAGAAGTTCCCCAGTGAAAACAAAGGTACGTAAGTGAGAGTTGGCTCCTGAGCCGGCGTGACCCGCTAACCTCTGCTGACCCTGCCGGTCGTCACTGGTGCTGATGAAGAGCAAAGGAGGAGGGGAATGTCGGCATGTCACCCCAACAAACAGCTTCCTGTCTCCTCCACAGCCTGCAGACGAATCAAGTTTCACAGCTGAAGGTGAGGAGGAGGAGGAGGACGCCGGGAATTTTTACTGATGCAAATAGGGAAGAGACATGGACGGGGACATGTCTAGGGAGGCCTATAGGTGCTGCCCCATATTCCCCATAGCTGCCCCATAGCAATTAGTATAAATCTGCAGAGCAAGACGTTAAAGACCTGACTCACTGTGTATCTGGCAAAGATAAATTTAGCGAGCTGAATGACCCGTGGTTTAGTTTGTGTTTTTGTTTGTTTGTGAATACGGTAATGCCTTGAAAAGGTTTACCCTGCTGAGATGACATCTTCCAGCTTGCCCTTCATCTGAACTGGTTAGGAAAGCTGTAATTATTGTTTGGCTGCCATCGCTGATGCTAAAGTTAGATATATTTTCCAACTTTGTGGATACTGAGATGTAAAAATCTATACCCTTCTCAGCCACCCTGTTGTGAAAGCACCAGATAATACCAGTGGAGAGAGACGGGGAGGATGGTGAAGGCTGATTTATTCAGGACTGGATGACGGAAACAGAGACTGAAGCAGTTTACATAACGTTGTCCACAGCAGTTGGTCTACACTTTGTGTGCATGTGTGTGTGAGTGTGTGTGTGTCTCAGATGAGACCAGATGGACAAAGGACAATGCCAGAAGAGAAGATGTGCTACAAGGCTCAGAGCCAAGGGCCGAGTTACACACATAGAGAATAATGCAGTAGAGACACAATCCCATACATATTTATTTATTTTTTGCCTTAAATCAAGCTCAGTTTTAAAGCTAGAAAAGATACTGGTATCATATGAAACTACAAAAAACCTAATGAATCCATCGGTACCAACCATGTCATACTAGCTTGTTGCGAAGGAAGTTGAATAACTTGTGCTAAATTTTGGCGAGGGAAAACTGTCATGGCCATGGCCCCTTTACTGACATGCCCACTTTATGATAATCATAAGCAGTTTTAGGCAAGTCAAAGTAAAGTCAGCACACTGATTTGAGCATATTTTTTATGTTAAGTGCAGTACCTGTGAGGGTTTCTGGACAATATTTGTCATTGTTTTGTGTTGTTAATTTATTTCCAATAATAAATATATACATACATTTGCATAAAATAGCATATTTGCCCAAATCTCCCTTTGAGGTACATTTTGCACAGATTAAAAATATGATGTTAATTTGCGATTAACTATTTTAATCGATTGACGGCACTTTTTATGAACACAACCCTGACCCAATATCAATTTAAAACAGAAGATGAACAACAAAAGCCTTTATGTTTGGACAGTTTGTCATAGAAGACACCTTAATTACCCATCATGCCCCACAGAGGAGTTAAATGCAAGCATCTGCACAAACATGAATATATTTTACGGCTTTGATCTCCTCCAATTCCTTTTTTTTTTTTATAATGATAATGATCCAAAAAAAAAACAACATAACAGCTGCAACTGTGTTCACATGGCAACAATGACAGAAAGATAGTTTCTCAGTATGACACAAATAAAAAACTAAAAGTGCTTTTTTTTTCTTCTTCTAAACGGCACCACAGACATGTTATCTGGATCACTTAGGAAGGAAAATATCCCACACCCTATGCTCCTAGCAGGACTGCTTTTACAACTATTTTCCTGTCCAATTTCACTCTCTTCCAGAGTCCACAAGAAAACCCCCGATGAGCCCTGCGATAAAGATTTCGGAGGTGAGAGGATGACATCCACAGTAGCATTCAGTCATGTGATAAAGACGGTGAGTTTCAAGGGATTAGAAAACGGAGGATACTGCAGAGTCTTCCTTGGATGAGCTGAAAGGCATGGATGCAGGTATGGGCACTCAACCTTGCATCTTCTCATTCACGGTCACTGCATGTCCAGAAGGCACAAGGAGTTTTTGACAACATGTAAAGCCTCCACCAGAGGTTTGAGGCTGTTAGATAATATCTGAAGAGGAATCTAGGCAGACTGAGAGAAGAAGGTTTGTGACTGGAAGCGATTGATTTAAATCCTCATTGTCTTTACGTTAAAGGGGATGTATCTTGCTCATTTTCAGGTTCATACTTGTATTATGGCTTTCTACTAGAACATGTTTACATGCTTTAATGTTCATAAAACACATTATTTTTCTCTCGCTATCTGTCAGAATATACCTGTAATCACCCTCTGTCTGAAACACTCCGTTTTAGCGCCTGTCTCTTTAAGATCCCCTTCTGAAAAAGCCCAGTCTGCTCTGATTGGCTTACGAGAAAAATATGGTGCACCTTTGCAAAGGTAGTTCTCAAGCTGTGGGGGATATATTCTAATGAGCCTGCATGTGCAGCCGGGTCTCCCGGACATTCCGCGTGTCATGAGTACGCATTTTAGCCTTTTCGCGTGTCATTTGCACGCCACGCAAACGTCCACAGTTAGGTTTAAGCAAGAAAACCACTAACTTAGGTTCAGGAAAGAAAATAACTTAGGTTTAGGAAAGAAAACCACTAACTTAGGTTCAGGAAAGAAAATAACTTAGGTTCAGGCAAAAAAATAACTTAGGGTTAGGGTTAGGGTTAGGGTTAAACTAAACTAAAGTTAAATACATACGTAAACAATGTAACATAACTTCGGAAAATACGTCACAAACGTCAATTAAACATTCGACATGTGACAAACATCACTAACGCAACTTAAACAAAAACAAAACAACAAACCATCTCAAAGATCGGTGTCCTTGTTAAAAGTCTGATGTTTGTTGGGCCCATCCAGCGGTGAACGTGAAAATTAAGAAAGCTGTATTTATTGCACGTGCAAACGGGCTGGCGTGTGAATTGGAAGGGGAGCCACATCTGAATGTCTTGTTGAATCACATGTTTTCTGACCTAGACAGCCCACAAAAAACTGACTGGGTTGTCTTATTTCCCAGTGTGTGGGTTGGTAGGCACTCCAGATACCCAGATGTATGTGCACAAGCACTGACGAAGGGAGTTTTTCATGTGTCCCCTTTAATATGACTCTCTTCCCTATCAGCTGGATCAGACAGAAGTCAGGTGTGAATGTACAGAATTATGTGTGCCCACCTTGTCCACAGAAATTAAGTGTTAAAGAAGAAAAAAGAAAAAAGCACTAGCCCTGAGGCCTGACGATAATGCGACGGGGCCATCCTGTGCAGCATCAAAGTCTTAAGGACCCTGATTAAATGATGGAATGGAGGAAAGGCAGAGCGGAGCTTTTCATCCAGGCAGCCTTGGCAGCCGAGGCGTGTCCGTTAAGCAAATGCATCAGGATTGATCAGTTTAGCTGTAAATATGTCTGCACAGAAATAACCTTTGTGTCTTATAAGTATACAGTGCATTCAGCACCGGTTTCTGCATGTTAAACAGCAAAGATATCATGAGTTGAAAATGTATAAACTTGTCACCTAAAGTAATCGAACAAGTGCAACACAAAAGTGTTACAAAATCATTTCTAGCCCAGTTTTATAGAAAATTATAACTTTATTACTAGAGCTGTCAAAGTTAATGCGATAATAATGTTTTAACGCCACTAATTTCTTTATCGCATTAACACAACTTGAGATTTTTAGGTTGTAGCGGGCCTTAAAGCTAGAGTGAAGATACTGGTATCAGATGAAACTAGAAAAACCTGATGAATCCATCGGTACCAACCATGTCATACTAACTTGTCTCAAAGGAGGTTAAATAACGCTCCAAACTTACACTAAATTTTGGCGAGGAAAAACTGGCATGGGGCATTTTCGAAGGGGTCCCTTGACCTCTAACCTCCAGATATGTGAATGAAAATGGGTTCTATGGGTACCCACGAGTCTCCCCTTTACAGACATGCCCACTTTATGATAATCACATGCAGTTT
>CAKAKR010036245.1:0-11354 GCA_916700685.1 Adelosebastes latens | reverse complement strand
TACACATATATATATATACACATATACACATATATACATATACATATATATATCTATATATACAGATATATATATCTATATCTATATATAGATATATATATAGATAGATAGATAGATATATATATATCGATAGATAGATAGATACAGAGATAGATACAGATATATATATATATATATCGATAGATAGATAGATACAGATATACGTAGATAGATATATCGATATAGATAATGTAGAATAAGCTCCACCTTTACCAGCTGCAATAGTAAAGTGATGAACACATTAATGCATCAATAATTATAATCCAATAATATAATTCTATGAAATGGGCCTTTCTGCATATTTAGTACCATTACTTTTTGTACTTTAATTTGATACTTTGGTACGTTTTTTTAAGTAAGATTTTAAATGCATGACTGATAAGAGTTTTTTGCAGTACTTATTCTGCCAATGCCTGAATAATTATTCTCCAAACCCCCCCACCGGTCACAGGAGGACAGTTGATGTGTTACAAAGGTTAACTGAGCCCCTAGTGGTCACTAGTGGTATGACAGGGCTCCACTGAATGACTGAATGAATGAATGAATGAATGAATGAATGAACCATTTTCAAAGCTCTCCTACAAAAAGGTGCAATTATATCCAAATTAAAAATGTCACAGCAAATGTTTGTTATGAGTTAGTTCATTTTAAATGCTGCTAATGTATTGTTTTTAATCAGAACAGATATCCAACTACCTGAATACAGACCAATCTGATTAGAGCTGCAACTATCAGTTAGTCTGTCAGTTATTTTCTCAATTATTAAATGGATTGTTTAGTAAATTAGATGTCAGAAAACAGGGGAAATGGCCATCACAATTACCCAATATTGGGGCCATCTTCATATTAATCATTTGTCTTAACTAATAGTCCAAATTCCAAATGTATTCAATTAACACTAATCTAAAACAGCACATTCTTACATTTGAGAAGCTGGAAAGAAAGATGGTGATTGGCATTTGTGCTTGATCAATATCTAAAAAAGGGGTTGAATGGTTATACAAACTGTCCTGTTGACTAGAAATCACCTATGTCAATATTAAAAAGAAACTGACTGTGGCCATGTCCCAACGCCCAACCCCCTCAGGAAAAACAGTCAATGTTTGAGTGGTGGAAGAATTATTCAGATCCTTTACTTAACTAAAACTACTGATACCACACTGTGAAAATACTATGTTACAAGTAAAAGCGTCAACGGCTTACTTATGTTAAAGTATGTAAGTATTATCAGCAATATTTACTTTAAGTAGTACTCATTGTTCAGTAAATGTTCCCTGACAATGTATTACTATTATATATCTGATGTTTCTGGATTAATATTACAGCTGCATTAATGTGTATGTTGCATTTCACTGCTGTACATGTCTGAAAGTAGTATTTACATACAATGAAAAGCATAAGAAAATAAATTGTCAACACTTGAAGCCTTGATTTACATATTTGAAAAGGAGTGAGAAGTATAAATTTATTTAATCCCACCCCTTCTCCACAAATCAATTATCATTAACCAGCTTCCTTATTGAGCCATACATATACTCTAATTAAATGTACCTAAATTTGTCTAACTATAATTATTATTATTTATAATGATTCTAACTATAATTATTACCTTTAATCTGTGTCATACAGAAATATAAATTAATTACTGATATAATTATCCTTATCAAAATATAAATTAATTAATGATATAATTATCCTTATCAAAATATAAATTTGTTATCAATCCAGAATACCAATTCATTACTTATAATATAACTTAATCACAATACCAATTCATTACTTACATATTTATCTTAATCATATTGACTATTTGTTATCGTTTCTTATATGTGCAAATTATTATTTGTATAAGTATAAAGTTGCAGAAAAAGTACCTCAATTGAGTAAATGTGCTTTCCACCACTGGCTTCAATATGCAAATCATATCTAGCCATCAAATCAGCCTCTACTTGGCACTTTTTCAATTTATACATCTATATAATAAATAATCTGGTTAGTATGTATATAATGGATTATGAAATCCCCAAAAAACACTTCCTGGTTCCCCCTCCAACCCACGTGTTCTCCTCTGGTCGTGCGTCACAAGGTCAAATTATAAAGCATGTGCAGGAAACAACCTCACCACCATCCTCCTCTCTCTCTGCTCCTGCTCTACCTTTAACAATGAGTGACCATTACACTGTCAGCAGCAATAACATTTATGTCAACTGACTGATAATAAAATGTATTGTTAATAATAGGACACTTCCTGTATTGTCAATAAAGTTGTGCACAGCATGATGGAGGAGTTCAATGAGAGGTTTCATCATGTCAGACATAAGACATTCCTGACTCATTTAAATCAAATATATATAAGATTAAATGTGTATCTTACAGAGATAGTGAGATAAAAACTGTGGTAGCATTTTTGCATGATGTCCTTGCAGATAAGAGTACAAATCTGTCAGCTAGGAGGAGTAGTTACCTCTTAGATGGTGCAAAATCTACAATGAAAAGCCAACATTTTATCAATAAGTATATGCAGCTAGATGGTAAATATTAGACACATTATCTTTGTAGAGACTTTATGAAAATGTCAGTACTTACTTGTGAGGTAAAAAGCTGGTAGCTGCTACGAGGTGGACGTCTGAGAGACGGATTGTTGCAACGAGAGAGGAGGTAAAGAGGACGCGCAGTGTGCTGCAACTGAGCTGCTCAGGACCACATGGTCCATCACATCCGGGTCATATACCGGCTCCGCCCAGAAACATGAATAACGACAATCTCACTGTTTATTTAAGAAGAACCTTCTAGAAATGGGTATATAAGTTCTTTACAAACATAAACTGCATGGTGCAATATCAAACACGTTTTTTTTATAAAGTTAAATAAAATGAAAATAAATACAATTATTTATAATAATTTTTATAATTATATAAATTATAAAAAATGTATATAAAAAAAAGAATAAAAAATAAATAAATACATTTCAGAACTTTATTTCAACAAAAGACATGTACAAAAGAGTATAGGGAATACAAAGAAACAGCACAAAAAAAATCAAGAAAAATGTACTTCCTTTAAAATATTGAGAGACTTTACACCAGGACCATTAATAACGACAAACTCGTTGTTTATTTAAGGAGAACCTTCTAGAAATGTCTAAATGAATATATATGTCTTTTTTTTCAGAACTTTATTTCAACAAAAGACATGTACAAAAGAGTATAGGGAATACAAAGAAACAGCACAAAAAAAGACAAAAAAAAACAACTTAATGCCAGTGGAGTCTTTTCAGAGTTCAAGAAAGTATAATGTATAATGTATAATATTTACCTCTGAGGTGTAGTGGAGTAGAAGTATAATGTTGCTGAAATTTGAAGTACTCAAGTAAAGTAAACCTCAAAATTTGGTGAATATACTTGATGTAGATGTCTGAAAAGTAACTAAAGCTGTCAGACAAATGTAGTGGAGTAAAAACTACAATATTTAAATTTCAGGCAGGTCCTTTCCTTTTTCCTTTTTTTTTTTGTATATGTTTCGTTTATGTTTCTATCGGATTGAATTCATTTATATGTATGAATGTAATTGTTTATGAAATTAATTCTGCTTATTTAACGGTGCAGTGATATTGTTATAGGGATGGTGGGGTATGGTCTATAATTTGTTTATACAATTATTTCTGTGATTTATTGGATTTTGCACAGAATACCAATAAAAAGACTGAACCAAATAAAATGAAAATCCTCGAGTTAACTACATTTTTTTATATTCAGATTATATGTCAATGCTCGTTCCGGGGCTCCCCTTTCTAGAATTTTCTTGTGTGCCATTGGAGGAAAAAACAGAGGTCAAAGTTGACATTGTGCAACATTGCTCTGACTTGTTATGTATGAATAAGAGAGAAAACACTACAAATACAGTTTAAAAACACATTTTAATCTCATTAAATAACCTGTATGCGTGGTAATGTGTCTCACTAGTTGCAGTAGGTGTACTAGAATATTCTGTAAGGCAAAGAAAAGAGAGACGTTTGTTTGCGCATGCGCAGAGTGTTGCAGCTACTGCGTATGTGCAGAGTATTTCACGTGGAGAGAGAGATTTCAGTGTGTCAGAGCAAGAAGAAACCTGCTGCAGCTGCTTCACATCGCCTCCCAGACTCCTCTCACATCCAGAAATGGTAAGATACTTAATCCAACAAAACCTATCAGTATTTATAGTTACAGCCAAAGTTAGATAAATAATAAAATACAAGATAAACAGGCTGAATATGGCTGCTGAGCTATCTTTAGCGGCTAGCTGATGTTGTGTTAGCTTCTTTTAACATCCATTCACAAGGTCAAGCTGTTAGGAAGCAGAGTGAGAAGGGAATATATGCTAAACACAGATATGTTTATCTTTATTATACACTATGGGAACTGTCAGAGGAGAAGACAGACCAGCTTTAAGGTTAAACTTGTGCACATCTGCAAACTTGACTATCATAGCTAACACATATGTCTGCTCTCTCTCTTAGTATGTTTTTTTGTATCATCTGTGCACAAATGTAAATGCACATGTGCAGATAAATTAACCTCAACTGGTCCTGACATTCATTCATTCATTACTGCAGCAGTATAGTCACATGTGGATGAATGATGATTGTAATTGCACAGACAAGACCAGCATTCACACTAATTCTGTGCTATTATCTCTTAAAACTACATTCATCTGTCATATTGCACAATGCATGCCCTTGGTAGGTGAAAAATATGAATTGCATGCTCGTTTAAACCACTTCCGGGTAAGGTTACGTAGACTATGACCTCACCACCTGTCCATGCAACATTATTGTAGAGACAGACAACGAAAATGCAGTTTAGCATCTAACAAGAAGTGTAAAAAAACAGTAAATTGCAAGGTGATTAACAGAATAATATATGGAATAGACAAATAAGGGGTATGACTAAGCTAAAATATATACAGTGAAACATAGTTCAGATGTACAATAAATGCTAAAACTAGACATTATATACAGAATAAACAGCTGGAGGTAAGATATGAATATGGTGTTTTTACTATAGATCCAATATGTACAGTATAGTCAGTGATATAAATATGAATACTCTATAGGACAGGTCAGGTGAGAGTGAAACCCTCTTAACGTAGCAGCAGAAATAGTGTTTTATAGCAACTTATTTGTGCTGTGACAAAGTGGAAATGATAATGCATTAGCAGATTTGCAAATATCCTGATTTCATTACAGTGATGCTGTGGGGAATTTGGAGTCCTAACAGCTCTAAATACCACTATAAAAATACAAATACAGATACAGATATTTAATTGGGTGTATCCAGCTAAAGCTGCCTTGCAATAATCTTACTCTTTATGAATGTTTATATTATAATATTCAGGGTTTAAAAAAACCTGATTCAACTTTATGGTCATTTACAAAAGTAAATAAATAAAATAAAATATAGAATGTGGAATAAACAGTATGATATGAATATTCACTATAGAGCCGATATCTACAGTATAGACAGTGATATAAATATGAATACAGTGATGTTGTGGCGAATTTGGACTCTTAACAGCTCTAAATACCACTGGAAATACAGATACGGGAGTATTATATGATAAGAAAGTAACACAAATAGTTGCCAGTTTATTAGGCAAATCCAGCTAAAACTGCCCTGCAATAAATCCTACTCTTTATGAACATTTATTTTATATTGTTCATCTTTTTTTAAACTCAAGTTTATGGTAATATACAAAGGTGGACAATATCAGAAACACACAGTATACGAACAGTCAGAAAACGTGAGGTTAATGATAACCATCTTATGCAACTTGACCCCCTACAACCTCATAAAATAGTACAGAGAGAACCTTCTGGTAAACTGGAAAAACCGGCCTTGAGTGTTATCTTGTTAAAACCTGGAGGACGTTTTCATCACCAGTCAAGGCTTTTGTCTCTGTGTTTGTTTGTAACTGTGGCCGAATTCCCTAAAACTTCGAGATGCTTCTATGCTATCATCAAAATATTTCATCAGTTGTCCTCCCTTGCCTCGGGTTAAACTGTCACGGTGAATAAATAAGTAACTCCACCTTCTTTGGCCGTCTACTGAGTCCGATAAGTCAACAAACTGACTGGGACCTGTCCTTCCCCCACCCAACACCACCTCGTTCCCAAACAACCTTCACCCCCAAGGTCACTCGTACATCTGCTGCTATCAGACATGTTGGCAGCTGCTGGTTTAGATCTTGTCCTCCCTCATTCAGCCTGTAACATGAGCCTGAAACATTTGACATAATGAAGAAATGCTGACTTTAGTTACACTTGAGTTTTGCAATAATTGACTTCACAAAGGCCGCCTCTGTGGAGGAGCATTTATTGTTTAGACACTGTCTTTAATTAATCTCTGTAGCCTCCCCCTCCTCCTCCTCTTTTTACCTCCCTCCCCCTTTCCCAACAGATCAGCCACAACTGATTAATCATTCCTGTGTTTTAACTGGAAAACCCTGAGCTTCTTTATGTGTTTTTTACTGTAGTTAAGTAAGACTTGTCTGCGTCAAATCATATAGAGATCCTATTTTATCAGTATGTGCTTGTTGCAAAAACTAGGGCTGCACCTAATTTTCATTTTCGATTAATCTGTTGATTATTTTCTCAATTCATTAATTAGTTGTTTGGTCTATAAAATGTCAAAAAATGTCAATCAGTGTTTCCCAAAGTCCAAGATGAAGTCTTCAAATGTCTTGTTTTGTCCAAAACTCAAAGATATTCAGTTTACTGTCATAGAGGAGTAAAGAAACCAGAAAATACCAGTACTAAGTCAGAGGGGTCGGGGTCCACTGTCTTTAGGTTTGTGTAACACAAGCTCTGACTCAAAACAGCCCCCTTGTGGTATTATTGGGTTCTTACAGCAAATAAAGGCTTTATTCAGTGATGTAACATAGGGCTAACCCGAGGCTTAGCCTCCAAATCTCGGGTTAGCTTCCAAACCTCCAAATCAGTAATCAAATGCTTCATTCTTGTATATATACAAGTATGTAATAATAAAGTATAAATCCTAAAATAGCCCATGAAATAAGGAATAATCCCACAACATTATTAATTATTCATATTCAACATGAATTATTATTCTCAGACGGATTGCTGTTTGTAGTGTGTAGAGGTGCGTGTGTGTACAGTAGTGCGGCAGCCCTAATGTAACACACAAGTAAAATGTTATTTGATAGTAATTGATATTATTTGCTAATATAATTTCCTCTCTTACAGCAGGCCTTCAGAAAATTCCTCCCGTTGTTCGACCGGGTGCTGGTGGAGCGCTTAATCCCAGAGACGGTATCGAAGGGGGGCATCATGCTGCCGGAGAAGGCTCAAGGCAAAGTGCTGCAGGCCACAGTGGTGGCAGTAGGACCTGGATCTGTCAACCCGGTGAGATAACCTACACTTAGGGCATATAATCTGGGTTAAAACATTAGAGATGCTGGCATAACTGCTCTGAGGAATGTGGGATTTTATAGTTTTTGGCTTTGGGGACTAACTATTTGTGTGATGTTTTTTCCAGAAAGGGAACTTGCTGCCAGTCAGTGTGAAGGTTGGAGAGAAAGTCCTCCTACCAGAGTACGGTGGAACTAAAGTCAGCCTGGAAGACAAGGTGCGGCAGTTTCAGCTCAATCTGTTGACATTTGTTTCCACTTGTGTTTTCCTTGTTTAATTTCCTGTTTTCTATCCTCCAGGACTACTTCCTGTTCCGTGATGGAGATATCCTGGGTAAATACGTCGAATGAGTCCTCATCTTTTGTTGCTGTAGATCATGTCAAGTCCCCATCGTCCATCATCATCCCTGGAGAGAAGGAATTAAGTTGCCTCTGTCATGTCTCTTTTTCTTTTTTCTATGTTATTGCAAATGTAAATAATTCTAATAACATTTTGTTACAATAATAAAGTTGAACTGTTGAATCATGTCTTTTTGTCTCATGATTTTATATTGTTCCTAAAATAGTCAGCAGTTGATATTCAGTATAGCTGTGATTAAATATTTTAAATTCAAGGTTCATTTACTAGCTTTTACTGCAGCTTTTGACTGTATCTCACGGCCGTCTTCATTGAATGGAACTTACTAGTAGTCAGTTATTTCATTATAAACAATTTTCTGTAAGGAATGCACATAATAAAAGAATAGGTAACAATAAGGCATTAAATAAAATAGGAAAACAAACAAAAGTTTTGACCAAAAAGGCTGAAGTTTAAGCATATTTACCTATACCCTTTTTACTTGGGACACTTATTTACTACTTAGTTTAGGCTATAAAAAAAACAAGACAAAACAAGAAACAATGAAATTTGTATACTTATATACTGCTGTTAAGACATTCAATAGACCCTCAAACAGAAATGGACATGACTTGTGCAAGAACACATTAAATTTGTGCATTTAGTGCAAGATAAACCCACTTAATCTTTCTAATTTTAAAGAGTTTAAACTAATTCTCGGCTAAGGCTGATATAAATTCGAGCTAAATTTATACTAACAAATAAAGAGCAAATTTGATGAAGAATAATGTTGATGCCGTATTGCTTATATTATATTCTAGTAATTCATTAAAAGTAGTTCAAAAACATATTATTTAAGTATTGTCAACTACTTACATTACCCTTAGAGGGGAAATTTAGTTGTTGCAGCAACACAAGCACAGAAATAGAGAAAGTAAAGAAATAATAAGAGGTATATAAAACTAAAATAAGAATAAAGATAGGAACTACACAAGAGCAAATGGAGACAACAATTACAAAGTAAAGAGATGGTATTAATAGCAGCAGAGAAGGCAAGTCAATGTAAACAGTACACCAGACTGATATGATTAAGTAATGGTACTTAGTGTTTGTATTGATATAGAGATATAATGTAAATAAAATAAAGAGTATGATGCAAAAATCTGTGTAACATAATATATAGCCAATAGAATATCAAATATAATATTGGTATATAGATATAATATAATTGTTATAAAGTGTTTCATGTCTGCCGTCATCCTAATGAGCTCAGAGAGGAGCTACAGACTCACCTGAGCTGTTCAGAGGCAACGAGGCACAGGTGAGCTAAATCTGCACATAATCAGTGCTCCTGTAACTACTGTAGGAGGGGAGGGGGAAGAAAATTTCTCTGTTTGTCCTGCTACCAGTCAGACTTGTTCCCCCCGTTTTCATCCACTGTGTTTAAAGTCAGTTATTCTTGAGGGTTAATCGCTTTGATAATGTCATGCCCTTGTCAACTCTATGACTGCCCCTGTTTAACTGGTGTATTGTTTGTCTTTAGACATTATCTGGCTTTGAGTTGAATACAATGAGTAAATGCAATGTCATGCATCTGCCTTTATTTGTGTATTTAATGTAGATATACCACTTGATGATTAAAGGGGAAACTCATCTAAAATAAAGTCCTTTTTTGGTGGAGTTTCCTGGCTCACTGTCCCTGATTCTGGTTCCCTCATGTCTGATATTTGAGTGTCCCTATAGTCTCCAGCCCTCGCCACTGTGGTCACCTAAACAATAATATAGATAAATATAGTATATATGACAGAATATATCAACATATATAGCGAAGTATACCTGTTATGTAAAATGTCTTTCATACTGTAATATGTTTTATATTAGTATTATTACTGATGCATTCATGTTTAACCCTCATCCTACTAACCTATTTAATGTACCAGGACTACCGACTGGGGACCCCGAGAATAAACTACTGTGAAACAACCATCATAGCAAAATGTTGACCTATTTCTTCTCAAAACACCATTAGTTAGGTTGCATATTGTGTAAAATGAAAAGAGACAGAGCATATGAGGAAATCTGTATCTGTATATATTAGAACCCATGGCAAACATTTTATCTATATATTCTATTTTATGTATTAAAACTGCAGAGGCTGGACCTGGGTGCTTTTGACTGAGGTCCCCTAGGACCCCAATACATTGGTCTTTTTAAAAAGCACTGATTAAACAGAAACAGAAAACAATAATATGAAGTAATTAGGAACAAACTGATTGAAAAAGTCCCGAAAAATTGGAATGATATAACAAAGCACCTGTGAGATATGACCAAAAGTATAGCTCTAGGGTCTGTAGGGACCCCAGTCTGTAGGAGGAGGGTTAAACAGTATTTAATGTTGCAGCTGGTCAAAGTGGAGCTAATTTTAACTATTTACTAAACAACAGTCAAAGCCGGATTAAGCTGTTAGGAGCCCCCAGGGCACAGAAAGTCTGTTAGGCTCCTATTTCATTTATTTATCTGTGTTGTATAATGAAGATGTATCTTGGATCTCTGTTGACTCTGACAACGACAGTTAATAAAGCAGAACCTCCATGTAAATACAACGTGGAATTTGTTGTTATTCAAATTGCCTACAGGGCAATGGATTTACATAAGAACAAATATTTATTTTTTTAAATAAATAAAATAAGGACAAATCCTGCTTTTACATTAATGCATGAATAATAATAATCTAAAGATATAGTATATAATATAACAGTCACAGGGGACTTTTTTTTGCATTGAGTACTTTTAATATTTTAAGTACATTTTCCTTATTATACTTACCGGTACATACTTTAATATTTTCTTTTTTTTTTTAATTTTATTTTTACCCCTTTTTTTCGAGGTTGTTTTCATATATGCAACTTACAGTTCGTAATTACAGTAGTTTATAAACCAATTTTTAAAGTAGTTGAGCTTAGAGACGAACACAATAAGTACACTAGAGAAAACAGCTTCAGCATTCAAAATAAAATAATGATAATAATACAAATTAAATTAAATTAAAAAAAATTAAAAAGAATAATAATATTAATAAAAATAATAGAATAAAATAAAAAATTAATATAAATGTTAATACAAAGAGAAAAAAGTAATAATAATAAAAAGAATAGAATAAAATAAATAAATAATAATAATACTAATACAAAGAGAAAAAAGTAATAATAATAATAATAATAATAATATCAATAAAAAGAATAGAATAAAATAAAAAATAAATAATAATAATAATAATAATTATAATAATAATAATAAAGAGAATACATTTAAAATTTAAAAATATTAATAGTAATACAAAGAGAAAAAGTAATAATAATAATAATAATAATAATATTAATAAAAAGAATAGAATAAAATAAATAATAATAATAATAATAATGATAATAATAATAATAATAATAATAATAATAATAATAATAATAATAAATTAAATTAACAAATAAGTTAATAGAAAACAAGATGGGGTGCAGAGATAAAGCAATATTATTTTAATATTATTTTAATATACTTTAATATTTTCAATGCAGATCTC
>CAKAKR010036235.1:4182-21345 GCA_916700685.1 Adelosebastes latens | reverse complement strand
TCCTCCAGACCAACAGAGGTTTCTCGTGTCTTGTGAAGTGACGGGGCTCCGCAGAGAGAAACGTTATCGTCTCCGACCAAAACTCTGGTGTCTCCCCTGTTCCCTCCGGCCGCGGTCGGGAGGCTGAAGCAGGAAAAGCCAACACTAGGATCAGCATTGATTCATGGAGAGACCTTCGTCTGGTCAGCTAACATTACTGCCAAGCAGCTGAAATATAGAGTGATATTGTGGTTTTAGCTGACGTGTGTCGCCTCACTGTTTTGACGGATGCTCGCTCACATTCAGGTAGCGTGTGCACACGGGCGAGCGCGAGCAACAGGACGCTGACTTTCGTTGACTTAGCGGCCACAGTGTGTCGCTGTTGCAACTAATTTCTGATTGTTACAAACAGTCCCTTTAACAAGGGGGCTAGAGCCGGCCAGCCCATTCTCATTCCTCTTAGCGCCGGTATGAAAAACCAACGGGCCTTCCATTAACAACAAACAAACACAAGGCTTTCGTTCAGAAGACCGCTGTTCGTGTCCCGTTTGTCACATGACAATCAGCTGCTCCTTCATGTCTCGTGTTCAAAACGTTCAGTGTCATTTTCACTGTACAAACGGAACAGTTTTAAGCCCAACCATGTAGTTCTTTCCTAAACCTGACGAGAGTGGTTTGGTGCCAAAAATCAAGTGACGCCAGGGGCGTGATGCGTTACGCCAAGGGGCGTTATGTGACGGGATGAGAAGGTGTTGAGCTGTCATTCAGCTTAGTTCAGCACAGAGACTGGAAGCGGGGGGAAAAAGGTAGCCTGGCGCTGTCACTGTTTGTTCCTTGGTCCCTCCTCTTCAGCCACATCCCCACTTCCTCAGAGACTATTTTTCCCTACCTGTCCACCAGATGCCCTCAGACTGCTAATTCACCTGCTCACCTGTCCTCACTTGCCTCATCAGTCACTCTCTTCTTATACCGGTTGGACTCATTGCCTGTAAGCCTTTTTTTCTTGATGAATAATTGAACTGCACCTGCCTGTCCTGGGGTTTCATCTCAGTGGCCGTCCTCCAGTGAGGTTTCATCTCAGTGGCTGTCCTCCAGTAGGGTTTTGTCTATGTGGTTGTCCTCCAGTACGGTTCCATCTCTGTAGCCGTCCTCCAGTGGGGTTCCGTCTCCATAGCCGTCCTCCAGTGGTTCTTTGTCTCAGTGGCCATCCTCCAGTGGGGTTTCGTCTCAGTGGTCGTCCTCCAGTGGGGTTCTGTTTCCATAGCCGTCCTCCAGTGGTGTTTTGTCTCAGTGGCCGTCCTCCAGTGGTGTTTTGTCTCAGTGGCCGTCCTCCAGTTGGGTTTCGCCTCAATGGTCGTCCTCCAGTGGGGTTCCATCTCAGTGGCCGTCCTCCAGTGGGGTTTCGTCTCAGTGGCTGTCCTCCAGTGGGGTTCCGTCTCTGTAGCCGTCCTCCAGTGGGGTTCCATCTCAGTGGCCGTCCTCCAGTGGGGTTTCGTCTCATTGGCTGTCCTCCAGTGGGGTTCCGTCTCCGTAGCCGTCCTCCAGTGGGGTTCCATCTCAGTGGTCATCGTCCAGTGGGGTTCCGTCTCCGTAGCCGTCCTCCAGTGGGGTTTCGTCTCAATGGTCGTCCTCCAGTGGGGTTTCGTCTCAGTGGTCGTCCTCCAGTGGGGTTCCATCTCCGTAGCCATCCTGACCCTCCATCCTCATCCAGCCCCCTCCACCCAGGGGTGAGGGGTGGAGTCACAGTTTGTTCCTTGGTTCCTCCTCTTCAGCCACATCCAACTTCCTCAGACTAGTAGTTGCCATTCCCTACCTGTCCACTAAATACCCTCAGACTTTTCTTCCGGACTGCTCATTCACCTGTTCTCACTTCCCTCATCACTTATACTGGTCTACTTATACCAGTCCATTTCCTTTGTTCCTTTTTTAGAGGGGTAGGGGTGGGGGACGGGGGATGTTCAGGGGTAGATACTGTAAATAGTCAACAGTAGATGTCACATAGAAGTGGTGTACATCATCTGAAAGCTAGGAACCTGAAGATTAATATGAGATGCAGCTCAACACTGTGTGTCAAGTTATTCTAGTCATAAATCAGAAATAAACAGGAATTAATTAATTAATTAATTAATTAATTAATATAAATTGTGAATGTGTATAGGGGTATAGAACATGACGATATAAGTTTATGATGGCCATTTTCATGCTCTATTGTGTTGTTGCAGCATTTTTTTGTGTTGATACCATTTGTTACACAGATTTGTTTGTGGCTGTAAAGTTTCATGAGGCTGTGATTATCCTAGAGGTCACCACATGTCATTTTATACAGGGAGGTCAATGAAATGGCTCCTATGGGGACTAACATCATCACACATGATCACAGTTGGGCTCATTGGATCCACAAGAGAGTCTCAGCTTTACAGCGATACACAATTTATGGAATTCAGCACTGTTTAGGGACCCCAGTATGCAGAAATATTCAAACACACCATTTTAGAATAGGAGACAATAACACATTAAAGGTCCCATATCGTGCTCATTTTCAGGTTCATACTTGTATTTTGTGTTTCTACTAGAACATGTTTACATGCTGTAATTTTCAAAAAACACTTTATTTTCCTCATACTGTCTGCCTGAATATGCCTGTATTTACCCTCTGTCTGAAACGCTCTGTTTTAGCGCATTTTGACGGAATTGCAACAGAATTGCGTTGCTAGGCAACAGCTTGGGTCCATGTATACTTCCTGTCAGCTAATGACATTCACATACACTGCAACCAGGAATAAACTGGGACACATTTAGAATGTTTACGTTTAAAATGTGTAAAGGGTCTACACATTGTATATTTGTGACATCACGAATGGGCAGAAATCCTAACAGCTTGTTTCAAATGCAGAGCTTCTGAATACGGGCTGTGTGTATTTCTCTGTGGATTGAGTGTTTCGATACTTTCACAGTATTTATATAGGACTTAAGCCTGCTTTAAAATAAAAAAAAACGTGAAAATCTCACTTTTTTATAATATGGGACCTTTAATACTGCATTCAAAAAACTACATGTGATTATCATAAAGTTGGCATGTCTGTAAAGGGGACACTCGTGGGTACCCATAGAACCCATTTTCATCCACATATCCCAGAGGTCAAGGAACTCCTTTGAAAATCGCCATGCTCGTTTTTCCTTGCCAACATTTAGCGTATCTTCATAGCATTATTTAGCTTTCTTCCCAACAAGCTAGTATGACATGGTAGGTACCAGTGGAATCCTCAGGTTTACTAGTTTCATATGATACCAGTATCTTCACTAGCTCGAGCTTGAAAGCTGAGCCCGCTACATCCTCTAAAAGACAGGTTGGCGACCAGGTGGGCAGGCCCGCCGGCCGTTAAAGGTCCCATATTGAAAAAGTGAGATTTTCATGTCTTTTATATTATAAAGCAGATTTAAGTGCACTATAAACACTGTTAAACTATCATAACGCCAATGAACGGAGAAATACACACAGCCAATATTTAGAAAGTGTGCGATTAAAACAAGCTGTTAGGATTTCTGTCCATTTGTGATCACAAACATACAATATAGAGATCATTACGCGTTTTTAAACGTAAACATTCTAAATGTTTCCTAGTTTCTCTCCTGTTGCAGTGTATGTAAATAACATCAGCTGACAGGAAGTAAACATGGACCCAAACTGCTGCCTAGCAACGCAATTCCGTTGCAATTCCGTTGAAATGAGCTAAAACGGAGCGTTTCAGACAGAGAGTAAATACAGGTATATTCAGGCAGACAGTATGAGGAAAATAATATATATTTTTTAACATTACAGCATGTAAACATGTTCTAGTAAAAACACAAAATACAAGTAAGAACCTGAAAATAAGCACGATGTGGGACCTTTAAGGGGTTAATAAATCATTGAACTGCACCAGTCTGCCTGTCCTCATCTGCATTTGGGACCTTTGCCCTGCTGCCTGCTCTCCTAACCATGACAGGCTCTTTCAGAAGGTCAAACAATCTGCCTACCAGCACCTATAAAGCTCTCTGCTCTCTGCACACCACGATCAGACTTTATCATTTACAATTCAACTGCATGTTTCATATCTTTGAAAAGAAGGAATGCATACTCACATAAATAAGTTTTTGTCTCCATCAAGAGATCCTCTTCTGGACACCTCCTCAAACTTTCTGCGGACAACAGGAATATTCCTGCATAGAAAGAGAGAAAGTTGCCATCTCCATACAAACAATATTATCTGTAAAGTTTCTGTTGAAGAAATGTGGTGTTTTCATGATGGCATCATACATCTTTTAAACCTTTCTTTCTACCTGTTCCAAAGCTCTTTTTCAATGTATTGATGGTTGAGTTTGGCAATCTGGACATCCTCAACCAGAAACAGAATTACTGCCCTGCAGAAAGAGAATCACATTAATCACCAATTGGTTATTATTCAGCCAGCGTGAAACCACAGAAAATGTAATCAAATGTTAATATAAGTCCAAAGTTATTTTAAACTTTGCTCTAGCTTTTTAACTTAGGATAAACCCTGCACCAAATCAATTTAATATGTATTGAAAAAAACATTGGATAAACACCCAAACAGAAATCCTGATTCCTGAGTTCCCTTCATATCAACTCAGAAAAAAAAGTTCGGAAATTTGTGTTTGGTGGATTATTTCTCTGTTGTTACAATGCTAATTGGCATTGTATTTTACATGGTTGGAAGCCTGCTTATTTACCTTAACAATGATGTCCAACTTGTAAGGATCATGCATTTGTGGGATGAGCAGCACAGCTGATTATGTGGGTAGCGCTCAAGTAAAATTTGCCAACCACGCCGGCTGACCTGCAATGAATCCTGGTTGAGGAATGGAACGCCATCCCACAGCAACGTGTGACCAGGTTGGTGACCAGCATGAGGAGGAGGTGCCAGGCTGTTGTGGCTGCGTATGGATCTTCCACCGCTACTGAGGCTCCTGACGGTGTATTAAATGAATAAAGTGTAAAATAGCCAATATGTCTTGTTTGTTCCTTGTTACTGAGAGAGAGTTCAATCATCCAATCCACCAAACAACTCAAAACAAGAGTCAATACCAACAGGAGAATACACTGTTTAGCATCGGCAGAGAATTTTGGCAAATTTCACTTGGGCGCTCCCCACATAATCAGCTGTGCTGCTCATCCCACAAATGCATGATCCTTACAAGTTGGACATCATTGTGAAGGTAAATAAACAGGCTTTCCAACCATGTAAAATACAATGCCAATTAGCATTGTGACAACAGAGAAATAATCCATCAAACACAAATTTCCAAACGTTTTTTTCTGAGTTTATTTACAAACTTTCCACAAGAAGACATTTTTTATATCACGTGTTTATCACATGTAATCAACCAAAACCTGAAATTTAAGTCTTAATGTCTGAGATCTTCTTTCCTTCCAAATATTCTGTTGATAAACTAATGACGCATTTCCACTGCACAGCTACTCAACTCCACTCGCTCTTTTTTGTTTTTTTTATTAGCAGAAATTGCAGATAGTACCTGGTACTTGGGGAGAGCCAAGCTATCATCAAAAACGATGCCGTACGTATAGCTACACTCCGTAATAGACGCCTTAGCGTATAGCTACACTACGACGCCGTACATTTTGCGAAGTGCCAACATTCTTCTGTTTGGTTGCAAATGAAAGGATTCAGCCAGTGTCACGTTGAAGATGATGTCACGGGGCAGTTTCACGCGCCGTTGTTATGGCGATCAGCTGAGAATCCCGCGGAAATTCAACATATGTTTTGTTGACCTCCATCATCCCTACGCTTACTTTTGTTGGCCGTAGAGCTCCCAGGACTTGGCGAGAGCGGTGCTCATTCCAGGAGTCCTGTCGATATCCTAGACACACTTGCTCTCCTCAAAAAGACCAACTGACCTCAGTATGTGCCTGACGAATCAGGGAGAACCAAATAGAAATCACAGATGCAGCGAGGAATGAACACCATGAGTTGATATAGACTGATGTATGTATTAAATTCATCTTGACAACAAAAATACACTTAACCTGATCAACATGGTGGTATGTTTCTGTCAGGGGTCAGCAACCTTTACTATCAAAAGAGACATTTTAGGCAACAAAAAAAAAAATCTGTCTGGAGCCGCAAAACATTTGATCATTGTGATGAAGGTAACACAGTTTATAGTCTAAGTATATAGTATATAAGTCTAATGCAGTCAGGGACCAAGTGCAAATGTACTACGGAGTATTAGGGCCACACTGAGGGAAAAAAATCTGAGTTTTCCAGAATAAAGTCAGAATATTACAAGAAAAAAGTCATAACTTTACGAGAAAAAAAGTCGTAATGTTATGAGAATAAGTCATAACCTAACGAGAAACAAAATTGTAATATTACGAGAATAAAGTCATAACTTGACGAGAAAAAAAGCTGTAACTTCACGAGAATAAAGTCATAACTTTACGTGAAAAAAAGAAAATAACATAAAATTACCACTTTATAATATTTTGACTTTATTCTCATAATACTACGACTTTTTTCTCTGAAATCTATGACTTTATTCTCGACCTTTTCCTCGAAATATCAGATTTATTTTTTTTCCCTCAATGTGGCCCTAAAATAAAACAATGATAAATAAAAATGAAAATGTAAACAAAAAACAGTTATTCATTTCCATTTTTAAAAATCCACATGGAGCCACTGGAGAGGAGCTAAAGAGACGCATGTGGCTCCGGAGCCGCAGGTTGCTGACCCCTGGTTTATGTGGTTAAACTGATAACCAGTTAATGAAAATACTTCTTCTACATGTTCTCAGATATACCTGTGCACCAAAGGGAGACGGACACACAAAGCAAAGCCACCAGCAGCAATAGTGTTGATCTCTATTTGCTTCAGGGAAGAAGTCCCATCCTCCCTCTGTTCCACCATGTAGTCACACCGGTTTAAACCTACCACAATAGACTGGAAAAAAAGATACAGAATTCAAATTACACTCATCAAATCAACCATTGCAGAAATAATCATTTAAAT
Organism: Adelosebastes latens; assembly: GCA_916700685.1. Taxonomy (NCBI): domain Eukaryota; kingdom Metazoa; phylum Chordata; class Actinopteri; order Perciformes; family Sebastidae; genus Adelosebastes; species Adelosebastes latens. The sequence continues at coordinate 14,338 of CAKAKR010036235.1, read as the reverse complement.
CATTAAAATTATTTATATTCAGGATGAATATAATGTATTATAGTTCATTGCTAAATATCAGTTCACTGTATTACCATCAGAGTGTTTAATGTTTGAATGGAGTTAAAATGTTCACTTTAAAGGTCCCATATTATGCTAATTTTCAGGATCATACTTGTATTTTGTGTTTCTACTAGAACATGTTTACATGCTGTAATGTTCAAAAAAGCCTTTATTTTCCTCATATTGTCGGCCTGAATATGCCTGTATTTACCTTCTGTCTGAAACGCTCCGTTTTAGCGCATTTCGACGGAATTGCAACGGAATTGCGTTGCTGGTCAACAGCTTGGGTCCATGTGTATTTCCTGTCAGCTGATGACATTCACATACACTGCAACCAGGAATAAACTGGGACACATTTAGAATGTTTATGTTTAAAACTGCGTAAAGGGTCTAAATATTGTATATTCGTGACATCACAAATGTACAGAAATCCTGACAGCTTTTTTCAAATGCAGAGTTTCTGAATACAGGCTGTGTGTATTGCCCTGTGGATTGAGTGTTTCGATACTTTCACAGTATTTATATAGGACTTAAGCCTGCTTTATAATAAAAAAACGTGAAAATCTCACGTTTTTATAATATGTCCCCTTTAAATCCTATATAAATATTGTGAAAGTATCGAAACACTCAATCCACAGGGAAATAGGTAGATGCTGCTTTTAGTTCATAATTAAAAATGAGCCTGATGAAAACAATATTTTTTATTTTTATTTAAAAACACAAAAACTACAATATAAATACAGTTAAAATAGAATAATGCAGTCTTTTCGGCCACTCCAAGGAGGTAAAATCTTCATCGGCACCTATGTGAGTCCCATCACAGCCCCCAGGAGCAGCGTTGGGCTGTGATGCCATTTTTGGCTTTGTGGCCACAGTCGGAATTGCAGATCTGGTGACACACGGGGGGCCAAACACTCTGAAATGCTCCACAGTGACACGATCTGATACATGATGCATTGACCACAGCAGGTGGTCAGATGTAAATATATATATAATGTAAATACTATAGGTATAAGATAAATGCTCTCAACTGGCTCGGCCTGAGGATAACTCAAGTGAAGTGCTCTTTGGGCCAAAAAAGAACAGAAGCCCGAGGAAGCCTGAGAAACTTTTTTCCAGTGTATTCTTGGTGAGCAACTTTCACTGAATGTATGGGTCGCCATCTTGTAACACAGCATCCAGTTCTCTTAACACATTCATGGTCCAATCAACGTGCCGAGTTTGATGATTCTGAAGTATACAAGACAGAAGGGAAATACAGAAGAGAAAAGTGAGAAATCGTGAACAACTCGAAAAATGATTATATTTGTTAAAGAATTTAATTTACCATCGACTTTGGGAGATTTATTATTCTGCCCCTCTTTCTTATTCGACTCCCTCAAATGAATCATGTTTTGCAAGCATGGGGAGCCTCGGTAGATCCACTCCTCACGTTTATCCGTCTAAGATTGATGACACACAAACCACTATGAGTCACGCAATCTAAACAAATATAACAGGGGAAAAAAATAGTTAAAACTGTTTGAAGAATGATGCTCACAGATACTGACCGAAACAACAACTTGTATCAAGCTGCCGACGATGGTCTTCACGTCACACCTCTGCATCACTCCTTTAAATTCTGCATTAATTCCCTGTCCAACCTTGTATTGGGTCTGGGGCGGGTAAGGCCAGGCCTTCAAATACTCCTTCAAGAAATCCCTGTGGAATCCATCTGGAACATCGTCCAAAGGGTCCGTCACTGTCACAGGGAAAACAAACAAAGTCGGTCACTCTGCTTATAACACGGTATAATCTGTGTACAACTGTTGGACAGGTGCAAGAACTTGGAGCTATGATTCCATTTAGGGTCACCTGCTTAAAATGTATCATAATGCTGCTCCATAGTTTATCATTTCTGTCATAAGCAGGCTAGCCTACTTGCTGATGGCAACAAATGCCTGTGTCTGAGACATGTGTATGTCTGAGCTGTGGTGTTTGTTTGGTGTTTATTATCACGCTGCAGCATCTCCCCTGCTCTCTGTGTCCAGGCTGAGCTCCTCCATTTACACATGTGGAGCAAATTCAGCAAGAGGCCACGATGGAGACAGTGAAGTGAACCAGGTGAAGTGAAGACAAGTCGAGTTGACGACAACTACGCCCGTTACTGTAAGTACAATGGATCCTTCACAAGTAAAGAGCCAATACTTTATCAAGACATGTGTTCAAGCATGAACATATAACGGTTAAACATGTAGGAAAGTGATATTTCAATCTGCTCTGTCCATAGTCGCTCATCCACCGCTGCTGTTTACACAAGCTAGCTTGGCTAATAGTTGTTACAAACAAGCTAAAACAAAAGCTGTCTGTATGGAGTCTAACTGTTTAACTTAGTTTACCATGTATCTTAAAATTAGGCAAATTCTTGTAAACTTGGCTGCTGCTGAGACAAAGCCGCCCCTCCTCTCTCTACCAGCGGTACCTGCAGGCAGTGAATCACATCAGCAGAGGGATGTGGAGGACAGAGGACAGGATGAATGACTGATGTCTGTGTTCTTCATTCTTTATTAACTTCACTCGGAATATTATTTATTTTATTGACAATTTAGATTAGTTTCCAGTGAGATATTATAGTGACTTTGCTGTTGTAAACGTTACCATTGCTGCTCTAGAAACAACATTTAGTTATATTTAAAATAATTAAAAAATCTAATGTTCTGAATTTATTCTCTTTTAAAAAAGAATATATTAAAAAGCAATTACTTAGTAATGAAAAAAAAACGACAAGAGCATCTATAAAGAACCGAACCGATACGGAGTATCGATAAGAGCGGCGGTATAATCCTAACAATACCCATCCCTAATTGAGATGCTGCACGTGCGCTGTTGTCAGTAAGCTTGTGCTTTCAAACAGTTTTCAAACTTGACCAAATGTATCTAACTTTGTGATCAGACGACCTTGTGTCTGTAATAAATCTTCCAAACAGTCTCGTCTGTGAATGAAAACGCCCAAACTTACATGGTCTGCACACCAGGCGAAGTAAAGGTAAGCCAACATAGACCGGCGTATGATCATCACTGAAGACCAGGAACCTGGAGAATGAAAACACGTTTTTAAATCAAACCAGACTTGGGCTAAAGCAACTGCATTTTTTATCTAGGAAACTGTGACTATATTCACATTTTAAACTGACTTTATCTTAAAAAGTAATCCATTATATACACAAACCTCATGCGGTTTTTTCTGCTGGGGAGCTCTCCCAGGATACCAGCGCAGAACTGGTACTGGTCAGTTTGATGCTTGACCAGCACACGAGCACCGACAAACAGCTGCTCCACCTTTGGCATGTAGTCAAAAGCGATGTGGTGACCAGAGACTAGGCTCTTCCCCTTCTCCTCACTATGGATCTTGTATTTCAACCTAGAACCTTTTGCAAAAACACTTCTAATAAGCAAAGCTCACTTTAAACAACGTCCTATCTCTGCATCAGTAATCTGTGGTGGCTACATTTCATGAGCTAACTCTGCGTCTTTGTTGTGGTACTGAAACTCTCTGCAAAAGATAAGTGATGATGCACAAACTTGGCCGACACTTAAGAACTTTGAGGAAGTTTGTAAATCTGTTGATGAAAGGGCCATACATTATGGGCCTACAACTAAATCCCAATAGTGCAGCGTTTACATTTGATAACATTTACATCTACGCTGGGAAATTCCAATAATTTTCTTTGGGTTAAAATAAGTAACGTTACGTAACCTTTGCAAACTGCCTCCCTGTTTGTCCAGGGACAATAGAGGACGACAGAACCGCTAAAGGTCTCAACGACATTGACATTTGACTGGCTGATAACTTGTATTGTGGGGGTAAACGGGCAGTCAGCACAGTTTAATTATAATGATTAGACTTAATTAAAATGGTAAAACTATGAGTATTAAACAAGCATTTACACCGAAGACAGTAGGCTTTGCGAACATGCTACTCGTTTTTGGTGGGGAAAAAAACAGCTCAGTGTGGATGACCAAAACAAAAGGAAAAAAAGATACGTTTTTCAAATATATTTGAACTCGTGTGGACCTTGCCTCAGTCACAGGTTAGACATGAGAGTACTTCCAAACTATTGATCAAAATGTATTTTATACATTTAATCCTAAAAATGTACTACGATTTGTTTGCTCTGCTAGAATCCTGGTTACTCAACGAGCCAAAGTTGGGTGTGAGAAGACCGAGATGTGATTTTTTAGCAATATTTTAATTAGGCTGCTTTACTCTTACTACACATTTTATGTACACTATTATGATGACTACTGGTACGACGGGCGGTGTGCTGTAGTGTACTGTATGTAATCACGTATGTTATTTTGTATTTTCTTAACAGCAGATACTGTATGTGTCCAAGACAAATTTCCTTTGGGACAATAAAGTCTATCTTATCTTATGTAGTTATGCACCGAACATGGGACTGGATAGACTGCTCTAGTACTTAATGGAGTTTTTACACATTTTAAATGATATTATTCTTGTTTTAACACGCCTGTGATCAATTTCATTTTACCACAAATTTTTTAAGCTTGTTCTCTGTGAAGAGTTTGAGTTATGATATGAACTATATTTAATCGATTCCACAGATGGAAATTTGTTACATAAACACTATTTTTTGCTAACTGAGGGACAACTGCACAATAAGAGCCCCATGCACAGACTAACACCTGTCAAGTTGAAGAGTTGAATGTGTTGCACTGTATTCTGTATTGTGCGGAGCAGATCTTTTTCTTTTTTTTTTTCTTACCCTTTGTTATTATTTCCGTGATTTTCCCCTGCTGCCAGTTCATGGCCCTCTGTCTGGCCAGGACAGTCATGTCCACCTTGGGCTCTTCGTGTAGCACGCTAGGAGGGGTCTTGGTAGCTTTTACAGGGGTTTGGCGAAGAGTAGTTACGCACACAGGGTTTACTGCTGTCAGTGGGAAAGGAACATAATATGTTAATAATATCAACACTGATGCACTTGAGGTAAAGTAATTACTAGTCGTAGACATTTTCTCCTATAAACTTATTTTAAAATGTAAAGAATAAAAGTTGCATCTAATACGTGATGTCTAAATATCCACCAACCCAGTCACAGATAAAACAGACAAACAGGCATGGTGTGCGTTGTGGATTCAGTTAATTGCAATTGGTCCAATAACATGGAACTGTCTCCCAATTTAGGTTACAAAGCATTAAACATAAAAGTGTCTGGTCATTGTTAAAGTGTTCCTGTATCTCATTCTCTACTATACTGTTATTTGTTGTTGTTTCATAGGAAAATATCAGAGGCCTGTACTACGAAGCGAGTTATCTGGCTTAACTAACCCTAACAATCGCGATCCCGCTTAACGGTCATATGAAGGTGTTTATCAACTCGGTAAATCAACCCAGGGTTTCTTAATCTGGCTATGAGCGCGTTCACACAAAAAGGGCGGTGTTTGCAGCATGTGACCAATCACAGACACGGACAAGTCTACTGTCAGCACAGCGGCATATTTTACAAACCAAGAGCGAACTACAATATTAGAAAAACACGAAGAAGTTAAACACGTAATTCAGACTAAAAGTAACACAACTGAAGCTGGCAAATGCAGGAAGGACAGCTGGCAAAAGAAAAAATTGCCGATGTGTGAATGCGTAAATTTATTAATTTAACGGAATACTCAAAAGTCATTCAAACTGTGTTTAGAAGTGAACCACCGTGGTAGGACGGGAAACCCAGGGTTAACCCTGAAGCTACCTCGCTAACTCCAAATCCTGCTTCGTAGTACAGACCTCAGTTCCCTCTCAAAATCAGCAGAGGAATAAACCAAAGCCTAAGACTAAAGCTAAGCTGAGGATCTCTACAGAAATTCATGAAACAAAAAAGTTTTTGAGTGGTAGGCGTGTTCATGGTTTTGTGGACATTACCGTTGGTGTTTGCTGGCGGTGTGGATGTTTTCGTTACGTTGCTCTTAGCACTGCCATTTGTACTGGCTGATGGTGATGGTGCTTTTGTTAGGTTGCTCTTAGCAGTGGGATTGGCACTTCCTGGCAGTGTTGATGTTTGCGTTACGTTGCTTTTAGAATTGCTATTTGTACCGGCTGGCGGTATTGATGCTTCCGTTACGTTGCTCTGAGCATCAGTACTTGTGCTAGCTTGTGTAGTTGTGTGACTCGCAGGTTTTTGATTCTGTTGATCTATTTTTCTCCTCTTGTTTGACCCACTGTTATTACTTGAGAGGGAATTATCAGAATCACTTGAGTCATCTTGTGGTTCCCACTGCACATCAGAGCCCGAATGTGAGGATTCATCTTCACTGTCGGGATTCGGAGGCGTCGGAGGATTCGGAGGCTTTGGAGGACGTAAAGATCTGATCTTGCGTGAAGGAAGTCTGGTCAAGACCACCACTGGTTTTCTCTTTAGACTGATTCTTTTGCTATTATCTCTATGGAGGTTCTCACTGTACTGCAGCTTTGGTATCAGAGGAATAGGGCCATTAGTAGTTGGAGGGCTGGGGACTGTATTTCCTACAAAAGAAAAAAAGCAAAGGTCAAAGAAACAAACTAAAATAAGCCAGTTTGCATTGTTGAAAATGTGTGAGCAATCAGCAACTGACACAGACGCACCAAGAGTACATTTTCATTAACCCAATGATTTGCATCTTACCACATCCTGTTATGTTATCGTCATCATCAGAATCTGTGTCTCTGTATTTCCACCCCAGCAAAGAGTACTGTCTCTTCACAGTCGCTTCACATGCTGACACAGACCTGAAGACATTAAACAACAGAGACAAGATTAATCAAGCGAAGAACAGAGAGAAACACTGTACTTAAAGTACAAGGAGGGGACTGCCGGTACACTCTTCACTTTCAAATGAATAAAAGAAATCAAGTTGACATTTTTAACACAAACATTTTGTTCTTTAATAGCCGACAGAAACGTAGAGACTAGGGCTGACCCGAATGTTTCGAAACTTCAACAGTTGCCATGGTAATCGACAGGGATGCTTCTATCCGACTTTCAGTCCCGATAGCGATACCTGGGCTTTGGGTATCGGCTGATACCGAGTACCGATCCGATACCAGTCTTTAAGTAATAAGATGTATGCCTCACTGTGGGGCATCAGGCTTAACTTTAACATCGCTTTCATAACTTTGTAAAACTAAATTTAGCAAATATATAAATAAAGATTTAGTGAATTGTTATTTATTATTAAAATAATAAATCATACACCAGCAACTTGGTTAAAAATCTTGAAAATTAAGGAATTACAATTCAGGTGTCAACCTTTTCAATGTTGCGACATATTCCAGTATATAATGTATATAGTATATAAACATAGAATTGTATTTAATAGATCAGCTCCATTTGTCACCGATATCCGATTCAGCTATTTGAATCAGTATCGGCTTGATATCCGATCCGGTATCGGTAATCAACTTCTAAATCTCTTCTTAAAACTTCTAATTTGAATGCTTCGTTTTTTGTTTTTATATATATATATATATATATATATATATAAGAATGTAATAATGTATAAATCCCCAAAATAGCCCATGAAATAAGGAATAATCCCACATCATTATTCATTAATCATATTCAACATAATAATTATTAGTTATTCTCAGATGGATATCGCTGTTTGTTGTGTGTAGAGGTGCATGTGCGTACAGTGGTGCGGCAGCGACAGCCATAGTAGTGACTTTGATAGGTCTCAAGCCTGAGCAGGTTCGGGAGTTTTTAGAATGGAGAGTAGGGATGCACCGATACCAATACTGGATCGCATATCGGGCCGATCTATGAAATTCAATCCGATGTTTATATACTATATACATTATATGCTGGAATTTTAATTCCTGTTTAAGTTTTGACCAATTTGTTGCTGCATTAAAAAGGTTTACAGTTGAACTGTAATTCCTGTTAATTTTATTAATCTGTTTTAATTTTTCAATGAATGTATATCTATGTATTTATTTGTTACATTTTATTTTACAAAGTCAGGAAAGCAATGTTTAAGTCAAGCCTGATGTTGCCTCACATATAAAAGAATGATCCCAGTCACTTCCACACAGTGAGGTATACAGCTTATTAATTCAACATGGGTATCGGATCGGTACTCGTCGATACAGAAAGCCCAGGTATATCTGTATCGGGACTGAAAAAGTTGGATCGGTGCATCCCTAATGGATAGATGAATTTGAAAGAAATGTACAAGCAGGATAAATTACAACAGTTGGGAATATGGGGTCTTTGATTTTAAGAACATTTTGTGCGTTTTTGTTTCAGGATTGCCAGATTTACTGCTTTCATATTCTGAGGTGTGTAGTTGTTTCTCCTGTTTATCAGTCCCCACTTTGTCTCTCAAAGTTTGGTGTGGTTTGGGTTCAGTTGTCTCAGTATTGCTACAATAATTGTCTCATCAGATGTTCTTTCCTTTCAATATGCTATTTCCAGCAATCTAAATCCACATGACAGCTGTATTCTCATTTACCACAGTAGATGACTCTACACACTGGGAGCAACATATCGGGGTAACCAAACAGAACAACATGGTTGATTGTTGTCCAAAGGGCTTTTTACAACTGGTGGAAACAAGAGACGTAGAGTAGATATAAATATATAACACTCACCGGCAGAGCCTCAGGAGCTGGGCAGCCTGTTTCTCCCTCCTTTCCAGCAGAGATTGCAGCAGATTGCATTTCTCCAGCACATCTGAGATCATCAGTTTGTTCTTCCTCACCTTCCTTCTGACCCACTTTTGGAGCTCCTCTCTGCCCATCTGCATCTCATCCCCCTCCATAATCACTGCAACACACAAGGGTTCAAAATCATGTCAGCTAAAGGTAACATAACGGATGGATGTGGACAACAGCCTTCTAGTATTAAAGGTCCCATATCGTGCTCATTTTCAGGTTCATACTTGTATTTTGTGTTTCTACTAGAACATGTTTAAATGCTGTAATGTTAAAAAAAAAACTTTATTTTCCTCAAACTGTCGGCCTGAATATGCCTGTATTTACCCTCTGTCTTAAATGCTCTGTTTTAGCGCATTTCGACGGAATTGCGACGAAATTGCAACAGAATTGCTTTGCTAGGCAACAGCTTGGGTCCATGTGTACTTCCTGTCAGCTGATGACATTCACATACACTGCAACCAGGAAATAAACTGGCACACATTTAGAATGTTTACGTTTAAAGTGACTGTTGTAACTTTTTACACGTATAAATCACCCGGGTCGGTGTCCCATGCGCGCTCGCATATGCGTGCTTGCGTGTGGCTACGCTGTTCAGACTCAGACTCCAACACAATCTACACGGAAGCACCAAAACCGCAAAGTGATATCTAGTGGAGCCCGTCTTTCAAAACAGTGTTGGCCGCGGTTGGAGTACGCGGGGGAGACCGTAGCTTTGGTCTCCAGAGCCAGAGTCTCTGCTTTGCTCTGCTCCTCTGCCTGCCTGCCTTCACTCAGCTCGCTCCACCTCACGTGCATGCGCACTCACTACACACTGCAGAAGACTTCGTAGCTCTGAGAATATCTAGTAAACGTACAGTGGACGTTTGTGCAGAAATAACTGCTGCAGCTCCTCCAGACCAACGGAGGTTTTCAGTGCCTTGAGAAGTGACGGGGCTCCGCAGCGAGAAACGTTATCGTCTCCGACCGGGTGCCGGTGTCTCCCTCAGACCGCGGTTTAGAGGCTGAGGCAGGAAAAGCCAACACTAGGATCAGCAGCGATTCATGGAGAGACCTTCGTCTGGTCAGCTAACATTACTGCCAAGCAGGTGAAACATAGAGTGATATTGTGGTTTTAGCTTGTTAGCGTGTAATATTTGGAAGCCTGATGAGGTTCACCGGAAGAATTCAGCCAAACAACTTCTCTCGTGTTGGTAGATTTATTCTCTGGTCACAAGCAAAGTAATTGCAAAAGCAGTGAGTGATTCAGTCAACAACACGCAGGTTGAGAGTGAAAACAACTGGCGAATAACAGGAAGTTCGCCTCTTTCATACACAGGTTTCGTCACATCGTCCTAACGTTCTAATTGGCTCTAACCTGTCAAGGAGGAGGAGTGTCTCATGTCCTCACCTTTTCTCACAGGACTGGAACGTGCAACGGCCAGTCTGCTG
>CAKAKR010036234.1:0-11218 GCA_916700685.1 Adelosebastes latens | reverse complement strand
GCGGGCGGAGAGAGCAGGGAGACACGCTGCAGAGCCCCGCTGCCTCAGCCTGCACTTAGGCAGGAAAAGCCAACACTAGGATCAGATCTAAATCATGTTCATGGAGAGACCTTCGTCTGGTCAGCTAACATTACTGCCAAGCAGCTGAAATATAGAGTGATATTGTGGTTTTAGCTGACGTGTGTCGCCTCACTGTTTTGAGCGATGCTCGTTCAGGTATATTTAGAGCGAGCAAGCGCGAGCCCGACGCCGACTTTCGTTGATTTCACGGCCACAGGTGTCGCTGTTAAGAAGCATTTCTGAAAGTTACAAATAGTCCCTTTAAGCCTGAACGGTTGAGTCTTTCTAAGGATCAAATCGACCGGAAAAGAAGACAATATCTGAAGTTCTGGCTGTTGGACTGGTGATAGAAGTGATTCAATAGAAACACCTACGCTGCACAAGAACAAGATAACAAAGTACAACACACACACACACACCTGCCTGGCACATGTCCACCTGCTCCACATGCACACTGGGACACATGGACTGAGCTCACGGTTGCACAACACCTCCTCTACCTGCAGCGGCCTCACCCTTTGCCCTGAGAAAAACACTCATCACATATCTGTACACCTGGGAGAGGCCGCCGTGGAGGTTGACAGTGGCGCGATGGCAACAGTGGCGCGATGGCGACAGCGGCGCGATGGCGAGCATTTCTTGCCCAGAACGAGGACTGAAATGTGTTCAATCTGACTAAAATTTGATATGCAAAATATCTCCGATGTCCTGACCTCTCATTCAGAATATCATCAGGATGTATTGATCTTTCATATCTTTGTTTAGATACAAACATCAGTCAGATAGAGGATCAATGAGTCAGGCAGACTGGACTAACACATTCACTCTCTCTGCTACTGGAGCAGGGCTGTCAAACTCATACAGACCAATTTGATCTCAAGTGGGCGGGACCAGTAAAACCATTGCATAATCTATAATTAACAACGCCTCCAAATGTTTCCCTTTCTTTTAATGTGAAGTAGTAGAAGTACATTCTGAAAACGTTCACAATTAATGAACAAAATACATGATGAACATCCTGGGATGTCTGCTGATCTCTTGGCTACGACTAAAAACAGACAATTCATTTATCTTCTCTGTTCTCAGTTGTCCTTGCAAGTTCTGGTGTTTTTTTCCGCCGTGATGAGTCTGAAAGTGGCGCTGAATATTATAATCCTTGAGCACTGAAAAGTGCTGTGAACACACCAACCACACTGGCTTCCCATTTACCTCTGTGAACAAATAGGAACTGATCCATTTTTCTTGGAAAACCTGTCACTCTTTTTCACCTTTTTGATATTCTCATCTATCTACGCTTGACGGTGTTGTGTCTTGTATCCTGTACGTAAGCTCGTGGGATGTATAATCACGTATCCAGCCTGCTACTCTTATTAGGACAGCCCAACCCCCAGATTGGACCCTTTAACTGGCCAGTCCTGGCCCTCAGGGCGTATGTTTGACACCCCTGTACTAGAGGATGGACATAACTGATTATAAGCATTATTAGTATTATTAGACTGCAAATCGCCCAGGTTATGGCAAATAATAGTAGAGAAGAGACTGTACTAAAGCCCCTTTGCACGCTTTCGGAACGAACGCATAGTGCAAACATCGGGGAGTGCACGGACACGTGCATGGGGCGTATTACTGTGGGATTACTGTCACACTTTTTAATGGAGTTAATGAACTGACAAAGGACACAGAGTCGGATACAAGCACGGCAGTTTTAACAGCTTTTGACCTGTTTATCGGGGAAAATATCCGCGCTGACGTGTTTTTATACATGGCCTTAAATACAGATCAATGAGATCACTTCCTGAACAGATTTCACCATCAGCAGATGGATTTATTAGAAGTTTATCTTTTGAAATCATGTTATAAATCACATATCTGCTGTTGGTTGGTTCGCTTACTTTCACACCAGGAACGAACCGCACCAGAGTCCGCTTGGAAGCGGACCGGGACCCACCATCTCAGGTGGACCGGAGTTCGGTTGTTTGATCAGCACCGGAGTTTGAATGAGCTTTCACACCAGCCCAAACAAACCGTAACTGAACAAATACAGTAGACCTGAGTTTGTTTTTAACCGAACCAAACGGGTTATGCATAAAAGCAACCGTAGGGCGTTTTCACACCTGTAGTTCGTTTGCTCTGGTCTGAATCAGGGACCAGATTGTTACCATGCTGCATATTGCCTCGAGTTTGGTTTGTGTTCACACGGCAGCAATTTACAAGCCGACCAAAATTTTGGTACGCAAAGAAACTGTTCTCTAATTGGTCAGAATTTCCATGCTGGAAAACTCCTGGAAGTAAACAAAGAAGAGCAGCTTTTCAGAACGCAACAATGGAGGGTCAACTACGCGGCTTGATCTTGGCCCTGGTCATCTTTTTTTATTTTTTTACCTCGTAGCAATTTTTTACTGAAGGCGAACGATACAGTTTGAAAATGAGGCGCGACTGCAACTGGAAAACAATGTATTGATGCACTGGAGTCGCATATCAAGTCGTATGGAGGAAGAGGCGTGCATTAACCATCCTAAACTGTGACGTGCTCATCAGCCGAAAATATTTCCGGAGATCCATCAGGTATACCCGTGGTCTTCAACACAGCCTGACATTAACACCTGTTTAGTACTGATGTGAATAGCGAGGGCAAGAGTAGGCTCTACTGTAGTAATGTTGTCTGGTGTCTGGTGTTGACATGCACAGCTCTGCTCGCTACCGGAGCTGGTTTAATCCAAAAAGGAGCAATGCTTTCTCCAGTTGGGCTGGATCGAGGTCATGTTCTCAGCACAAACGAAGCGTACCAAACCGTACCGCGGTTCGTTCTGAAGCGAACCGAGACCACCCCTTGAAGAAGGTCTCGGTTCGCTTATTTTGGTGCTGCACCCGAGTGCGATTGCTGTGTTCACACCAGCCCAAACGAACCGCACCGAGAGGGTAAACGCTCCAGGGTTCCATTCAACCGAACTAAACAAGGCAGGTGTGAATACGCCCTTGGCGACCTGTTTTGCTAGCAACAGGAGTGAATGGAGAGAGAAAAAAATAGCATAACAAACTGTAATCCACTCACAGGAGCAACTGATGATGATTTTCTCCTTTAGTTGGGCATACAGCCCGGCTAGTTAGCAAAACAACCCAAAGTTCAGTATCGCTTTAACTGTGATTAAAGTTTACTGGAGACCCAGAAATGTATCCGGCGATATCGCTGTCAATTTGAAATACCCCGATGGGAAGCTGAAGATCTCGCCGTTCTGAAGTTGTATTGGTTGTCATTCTGTCATGAAGGCAAGAAGATGAAGTTTGAGCCTATAGTAACCATGCTCCTTTTATTTGGTTTGCCCATTTTTGTCACGTTAAAAGCTTTAAAAAGCACCCTTAAAAAATATAGAGTTAAAAAAAACATGTCTGTGATCTTCTGACAATCAGATCTAATCAGCTTGAACACACCTTGGAAATCATCAAGAGTCATAAAGTCAGTTGTAAGCCCCCAATATCTATATCTTTTCATAACACATAAACCTACATCTGTTGCCCGCTATAATCTTGTCCAGATCCCTGCTTTCCTATGTGGATCTATATCTTTATATTACACTCAATGCCTGCATGTATGTGTGTGTGTGTGTGTGTGTGTGCGTGCAATAAAACCACACAGACTTCCCAACTCTCATTCATTCTTTAATTACGGCAATATTAAAAAAAAGTGCTGCTTAGTAAAGAATAACAATTCTTTTCAATCCTCAAATTCAAAATGAACAAAAAAAAAAAAAAGAAAAAAGACTAAAATAATTTATGATACAATAACAAAAATATTTACACTTTTTAAAAAAAATCGGTACAATATTAAAACAAAAAAAAACATCAACATTACAGGCCAGACTGCAGCCAGGTGGAGGTAGGTTTTATCATGCTAACAACATAAATCATCTCTGCTGTCTGGTTGAAACATCGTTACTTCAGAAGGATCTTTGAGACTTTGAAACTCCACAAAAATATAAAAATTTGAGACATTTGGAAGAAAAGAACCAAGGAGCTGAAGCTTCCCTTTGCGTTAGAAGCAGATGAGGTTTTAACCAGACAGCGACAGAATCAAACAAGGAACACAAAGTCCTGAACAGAATGCATTTCAAGGCAGAACAGGTTTTTTACCGTTAAAAACACCAACAACACCTCTCCTCATTATTCCTACCAACCAGGGTCTGTTCAAGTACGCTCCATCTGAACGGGGAAGAACTCTATTAACATTAATAAAAAACGGGATGCATTTTTAAGACAGTTTACACAAATAAGCAAATGTTTTCACATTTGCACATTTCATGACAAACAGCACATTAATGGAGAACATTGGCAATAATTGATATTTAGAGTAAAATGGCATTCAGTTAAAACATTCAACCCCATTATTGATATTTCAAACTTTAACCCCAAAGTTCAACCAAACACCTCCGCATTCATTTTTACCTTCTTTAAAGATATTACTTGGTGTCACGGCTTTCTTCGTCGGCTATTTTGTGTCCATATAATCAAAAATAACTGTTAAATTGGGCACAAAATGGTTCCAGTGAAGGCCGTCTATCTTTAAAAAACAAAACAAAACAAAACAAAACAGGGGAATGTTGGTCAGCGGCCCTCATTCATGCAACATGTACATGTTCAAATCTTATTTTGAAATTTACATTTTTTGTAATTAAAGGCTTTAAGATCTCTTGACGCAACACGTCATCAACCCGTTACTGAATTACAGTATATTCAAGCTCAACAGCTTCGATCCTTTAAGATGTTGAGCCACAATTTCACAGAGAATCTTCACCAAATAGAGCCACTGACTAATAAAGCACAATGACATTTAAACCATTTCTGGATTGATAGTCGTCTAATAGTAAAAAATAAACGTTTTTTTCTTAATTTGCACTTAAAAACGGCTGCTCTGTGAGCAAAGGAACTAAATATCACAGTATTCCTCCAACTAGAACCTTTAAATAATAATATATCAGGACACCGTCACTCCTTTTTCTGGCATTAAAGAATCAAATGTTATGCAGAGGGTTTCCCGCCCCGACTTTGGCTGATTTGCTACGACGGCGCGGCTCACGGTTCGGTTGCACCTTCCAGCTCCAAGTCTCCTCAAAACCTGAATGCTGTTTAATATGGCTACATTTGAGTTTGAACAGTTTGTTATTAATGACAAATACTTAAATACACAAAGTCATTACCAACTAGAGAAAACATACTCTGAAGTGACGGAAGCCGGTGGTGAACTGAACCGAGGCCGC
Organism: Adelosebastes latens; assembly: GCA_916700685.1. Classification (NCBI taxonomy): domain Eukaryota; kingdom Metazoa; phylum Chordata; class Actinopteri; order Perciformes; family Sebastidae; genus Adelosebastes; species Adelosebastes latens. The sequence continues at coordinate 5,906 of CAKAKR010036234.1, read as the reverse complement.
GCATTGTTACGTGTACAGTATCAAACCTGGTCTATACAGTGCTGTCATCGACACACATTAAACCTGATAACAGAGTGGTGTTGGGCCCCAAGGGTCCGCCTGAGGCCAAACAGGGCCGAAAGCACACTGAAGAACCTTTATCCTGATCAAAAACATTCAAACGGCATCAGATTTGGAATTGACAGAAGCGCCGTTGACCGAATAAGTTAAGAAGCCGCCATCAAACACCGGTCAGCGTGGAGGGATCACTGGTTAGTATGGCTATAAGACATCCTGAAAACACAATATTCAAGTATCATTCAACTACTGAGCTGATGTGGCTTCTACTTATTTGGCGCTTCTGCCTCACGTCATTTTCACCTGTGCCATTTGGCATCCCCAAATGGGATGAAATAAAGAAACAATAACAAGTCTTTCAGTGTGCGTTCAGCCAAGCTAAAAAAAATAAAAAAAAATATATATAATCGACCAGCTCCGTCCTCGTTTCAACTTTAAAAAACATCCTACAACAGTCAGCAGTCAAGGCATGAGAATGATCAGTTCTGAGGCAATGAGTGTGTTCGTCCATGGCAGCGAGTGAGTCTCTACAGTCCAAAACTAGGTTACCAGAAAGTCTTTGAAATGTCAAACTTTGTGCGCTCTTTTCAGCATGACACGCCATCCTTTAACCCCGCCCAACCCTCTGTCTTTGTACAAAGTCTCTTCCCTTATCTTGCCCCCCCCCCCCGTATTGTCTCTAAACATGGTTCGCTCCGGGTCCATTAGCTGCGGAGCCGCTCCAGCCTCGCTTTCAGCTCTTCCTGTTTGGCTCTGAGTTTGTCCCTCTTGGACTGAAGTCTGTGGCTCTCGTCCTCCAGGCTGTAGATGCAGTCTCGCGCCTTCTTCAGGATCACCACCTTGGACGCCTTGTCGTTGTGCGACAGCTCGGGCACGTTGTCGCGCAGGTGCACGAAGCAGTTCTTAAGCTCGTTGCGCCGCTGCCGCTCCATCACGTTGTGAGTCCGCCGCCGCTCCTCCTCGTCCTCCGTTTCCGTCGAGTTCCGCGACGAGTTGTGTTGTTGGTGGTGGTGGTGGTACCGCGACGAGGACGACGATGAGGATGATGATGAAGAGCTGCGAGAAGAGTGGTGGAGGCGCGACGAGCTGTCGCTCCCTCGCGAGCGCTTGTTGGAGGAGGAAGAAGAAGGTGGCGGCGAGGTGGGACACGGCGCGGCATAGTTGTGTTGCAGCTGGATCTCAAAGTGGTGGCGTTGGCGGGCTCGCTGCTCCTCTTCCTGCTTCTGCTGACGGACAGACAGGTCGGCCAATGAGGGCCGAGGGGAGGGGCTGGAGGAACAGCGCACCACGGTCACCACGTCGATCTCCTCCTCTGTAAGAGACACGGGAAGAAGAAACGAGAGACGGGTTAGACGAGGTTTCTGGAACAACCTTGTTTTCTGACCCTTGTGGTAATTGTATCTGCCCTGTGACGGCATGACCACATTTCAGAGGAGCGCTGACACCAAAAACAAGAGTGTAGACACTGTACACACACGCACACAGAAACCACACTGTCAGTAGTGGAAATATGTCCTGTAAACAGCCACAAACCTGCAGAAGCTTGCAGCTGTCTGCAAACTGAAGGCAGCTCAAGATTACAGCAACAGGGTTGTAAATTAGAATTGACCACGATGCACGATTAATGTAGGAATATGATTTGGATTTGTGTCTTTTTTTTGTATTTCTTTTGTGTTATGATCTTGTATATTTTTTTTATTTTTTTATTTTCTTTTTCTTTATATTAATAGTATTTTAAATATAGGAGATATCTGATTTGTTGACCAAAATGTGACATTGTTCATGTGAAGAAAAAAAAATCAATAAAATACTAATTACAAAAAAAAAAAGATTACAGCAACAGTTAAATGTTTAAACAGTAATTACACTGTTGATGCTCTGAAATGTACAATTAAGTACAGCATGAAAAAGCTATTTACTGTTAAAATGACTCAGCAATTATGTCATTTTCAAAAACTTAAATACAAAAAAAAAGTCCCATCTTTTATATTTTCACAAAGTAAAAGAAAATTCCATAAAAGTGTGCTTCTTCCTCTCTGGTTTATAGCCAGCGATGCCAGAGGGCTCCAGTCAGTAACATGACTCATTAGGAGTTAATGGATGGAGCCGCAACTGTTACCACTGAACATGAGTCACTCGCACACACACACCCTCTCTCTAAAGCCTCCCATCTACTCGTGTCAGTCAAGGGTTAAAACCCCGCCCACGCTGCAACAGCATCCTCTAGTCATAAAGGCTACAGCAGATTAGAGGTGGGCGGCCGGCATCCAGATAAGCTGAGTGCAAAGAACAGTTTGGGCTCAGTGCCACTAAACATTAACTGTGAATTATGAAAAGAAATGCCGGTGAGGAGTGTTTATACTGATAAGGCTGCACACCGACAAGGCGGGAGTGAGATTAAAGTCTTCAAACATCAATGAAATCGTTTAAAAATGGTGCATTTTGTTAAAAATAAGATCCTAGAGGAACCACTAAGTTCAAACATCCTGGCTAAACTTGCATCACTCACCGGAGTCACTGGATGAATATGTGGACAGCTCGCCCCCGGTGGACCCGTAGTCCGACGTGGCCTCGCTGGGCTCCTGTGTTTCCATGAGGTTCTGGCAGTCCAGCGTGGAGCCGGCGATCTCCTCGAAGATGCTGGTGTTGATGTCGGACAGCAGCGGGCTGGAGCCGAGCATCGTGGACACCAGCTTCTCCTCCAGGCTCTTATCCCCTCCGGCCAGGCACCGCCACAGGCAGTCCTCGCCGCTCTCCTCCAGCGGGGAGCAGGGCTGGCTGGGCTCGCCCTCCTTCTCGGCAGCATCCGAGTGGAAGAAGTCGCAGTTCCAGTTGAGCTGCATGTCGTGGTCCTCCAGCAGGATGTCCGACACGTAGCTCAGCTGGTCCTCCTTGGACAAGGGCTTACCGCCGCCCAGCCCCGTCTTCATTGGGGGGGACTGAGGGGGTGTCGGCAGCAACTGGAGGTCCTTCATCAAACTCTGGCAGAACTCGTCGTCAAACAGCAGCGGTTCCGAGTACAGCCAGTCCTGCGACTGAGAGAAGCTTTGCAACATGTTTGCTTTGCAGAATCTGGAGAAGAAGAAGAAGAGGGAAAAGAGAGGTAGTGAAGTTTAAAATCCAGTAGTGTGTTTAAAGCAGCTCCGTGTCAGCAGTAAATCCCAACACGTGTTGTAGTGAAAGTTTAAACCAGTTTCTCCAGACTGAGACCCCAACCATCAGGGAGGCACCATTTATCTGTGTTTACATCACAGTGGCCCCGCCCAGCTGCACCCCAGGGAGGCCTTCAAATCACCCAGAAACCCTAACACCTCCCCATGACATCACAGGAACAGCTGGGACAGAAACTCAACACTTCTTTACCACAATTTACATTTTTTCGTTCTCAGAAAGTTAATAAAAACTCTCTAAACGGAGCCCCCGGGTGCCTGCTGACATGGAAAACAAAAAACCTGCTTTTGTTTTTCCATTCTTTTTGTTACTTAACACTTTACTACTGTTTCACATACATAACCCCAAAGCCTCCCTGCAGGAAACCACTCTCACAACTTCTTTCAATTACAAAAAACTTTGCCTAGTTAGCATTTAAAAAGCCACCAAGGATCTTGTGTGATAACACTAAGCAGTCAGGACATGCTGGTTTTTCTGCTACCAGTCATTCCTCATCAATAAAAAAAATGCAAAATGCTATGAAATCAATTCTCTGATTAACTGAGAAGTTAACTCTATTCTGAGAGGTAAAATCCAGTGCTATTCCTCTGGGGTCTGGTATGTGTATGTATAGCAGGCTGTGTTGGAGAACAAAGCAGCAGTGTGTGTGTGTGGTGCAGACAGACTCTGGGAGTTAAAGGCTGCCTTTATTTTACCATCACAGCCTGGGAAACCTGAACGTAAAACACAGCCCAGTCTGCACCGTGACAACACAGTAATGACTAACTAATAGATGACATTTCCTGCACTCAATATAACACTAAACCACTGTTAATCGCAGACGAATGCATGCCATGCTCAAGATCTACCAGAGACTAAACACAGACTGTGCATAAGAGCAGTAGGAACTTAAGCATCTCAAATAACACACATTTCTCAATGAGGTTTTGAATACAGATTCGTTGAAGCAAAGCAGCGTGTGTGTGGTGCAGACAGACTCTGGGAGTTAAAGGCTGCCTTTCTTTACCATCACAGTAATAACTAATTAATAGTGTTTATGATGACATTTCCCGCACTCAATATAACACTAAAACACTGTTAATCGCAGACGAATGCATGCATTTCTCAAGAACTACCAGTGACTTAACTACAGACTCTGCAAAAGAGCAGACAAACTGAAGCATCTCAAAATACACACATTTCTCTACGAGGTTTTGAATGCAGATTCACTGACGCCTCGTTATTTCCCGTTAGGTCTGCGTTGACTGCATGCTTTAGCACCACACTCAGGTTTATATTAAAACTGAACACCATGTGCAGATATTTTTTAACTAGATTTCGACATTTACTAAAAAAACGTCAACATGCAACAATCAATGTGTGCAGCATAGTTTAGTGTTTCTGTGTTAAAGACATGAGCTAAAAGCAGCAGAAGAAGAAGTCAAAGGGTTTAAAGGTTAACCCTCTGATCGGGTCCTTTAAACCCGGCATGGGTTGAGCAATGCTCCCCACGTCAAACCGGCACGCTAGTTCTTTAATTCAACACTTTAACCTACACGAAACGCACAAATTACGACAAATAAATGCACAAAAGCTCATTTTAACAGGCAGCGTGAGGTGTCTTTAAACGCCACATGTGTGTGAACCAGCTGTCTTACCTTCAACCGTCCTTACAGGAGATGCGTTCACAGACGAGAGAAAATAGAGGAAAACGTCCGAAATATCCGAATAAAGTCCACAGAGAGGAAACACTAGAGTTATCTGTTGGATTTTCTGCGTGTGAAGTTAAAGTAGGAGCCGGGCAGCATGGTGTTTATCTGCTGTCAGAGGAGACAGTAGGTGTGGCTGGCGGGGGCCGCTCCCTTTATATACCCGCCGCCCGCCGGTGTCCTTCCGCCGCCGCCGAAATCGCGCCAAAACGTACAAACCGACCAAATGTCGTTAACGGCAACCGAACATATCGCCTATATATCCACCATCGGTTCCTGTTTCCATCGAGTCGTGGCGGAAAACACGGGAGCGACCGCGATTGTGGTTATTTTCGCCTTGAAGTCGGGTCTATGTTGTCTTCACGGCGGAGTGATACCGCGGCAGGCTGGGATTCCAGGAAAAATGGTGGCGGGTAAAAAAGTTAGGACAGAAACACACGTGGACAGAGAGGAGAAGCCGGGTGTCTTACTGCCTGTCTGTCTGCCTGCCTGCATGTCTCACCGCAAAACACCGCAACGAACAGCGGAGACCGTTTAACTCTCCTTTTTTTCTGTATATATCTTATAAATAACTACTAAAGAACAGAGCAAGCGATGCGTTCATGGTCATTAATCCCTGTTTATTTGCATATGTGATTAAAAAAGGAACTTTCTCAATCTTTAGTGGAGAATATGTGTAGGGACAATCGGATGAGCCGGTTTGGTGTTTTTACGGCATGTTATAGTTTCGTGTGTGTTTTCCCTCCCTCTCTACCTTATTATAGGAGGTGACAGAGAGACCGACAGACAGGCTGAATACTTTTAAAGCCACGTTGTCATCCAATTCCAACTCTTGCAGGGTGTTTCACCATCCATCCATCTATCTCCTCCTCCTCCTCCTCCTACTACTACTACTGTTACTGCTGTTACTACTACAACCACTACTACTACTACTACTGTTACTACTACTACTACCACTACTACTACTACTACTACTACTACTACTACTGT
>CAKAKR010036231.1:0-10964 GCA_916700685.1 Adelosebastes latens | reverse complement strand
GTCACGTTCTCTAGTCACGTTCTCTAGTCACGGTTTTCTAGTCACGGTTCTCTAGTCACGTTCTCTAGTCACGTTCTCTAGACACGGTTCCCTAGTCACGTTCTCTAGTCACGGTTCTGTAGTCTCGGTTCTCTAGTCACGTTCTCTAGTCACGGTTCTCTAGTCACGTTCTCTAGTCACGGTTCTCTAGACACGGTTCACTAGTCACGGTTCACTAGACACGGTTCTCTAGTCACGGTTCTCTAGTCACGGTTCTCTAGACACGGTTCACTAGTCACGGTTCACTAGACACGGTTCTCTAGTCACGGTTCTCTAGTCACGTTCTCTAGACAACGGTTCCCTAGTCACGTCCTCTAGTCACGGTTCACTAGTCACGGTTCCCTAGTCTCGGTTCCCTAGACTCGGTTCACTAGTCACGGTTCTCTAGTCAGTGTTTTCTAGTCAGGGTTATCTAGACACGGTTCACTAGTCACGGTTCTCTAGTCACGGTTCTCTAGTCACGGTTCTCTAGACACGGTTCTCTAGTCACGGTTCGGGTCGTGTATGAATTGTTCATTTGAAATAAGTAATGAGGCTGATTGTGTATTTTTTTCATGTAGAGTTTGGCTCCAGTTTATTGTCACACTAGAAATCAAGGCCTATTGAAGTAGGCTGGGACACGGGGTGGACACGGGGGTGGACACGGGGTGGACATGGGGTGGACACGGGGTGGACATGGGTCTTGAGGTACGGGGTTTAACACATGCACAGTGTAACTGAAGCTGCGGTCGTGCGTTGCTATTGGCTCAATTTCTGCGAGTGCAGACCAGATTTGACTGCTCATGTGTTGATGAAGCGTGACCCAGCCTCCTTCACAGGATGAAGTGCAGAGTGGACACGATAATGTCCAGTTAGAGGATCCACCGGCATCGTTTCTCTCTGCTGTATGGGAGCATTACGGGTTTAGTGTTACCATGAAAATGACGGATAAAAAGTGGTGGATAAAACAGTGACTGTACAACGCGTGTGGTTTATGCTAGCAGCAACACTCCGTGTGTCCGTCGATAGCGTGAGAGAGTTGGGTAAGAAAGAGCAACTCCTTAACTCCTTAATATACGCATCACAGTTTCCGTTCCTGAAATGAACTCCAGTTGAAATATGTACCATGTATGTGAAGTGACTTTGTGTTTGTGCACCTTCATGTCTCGGTACAGGCGACCGGTTCTCTGGTACCACGAGTCAAAGTGGATCTCGGTCCAACAGCTGAAGCTCTAGATGGGTAACGCAGCTGTCAGTCAGGGGGCTCTGCCAGTTTACTGGAGGACTTGTGGTTTCCTGTGTGTTCGTCATTCAGACTCATTCAGCCATAATCTGCAGAATATGAAACAACTTCCTGAGCACAACTCTTTGGCCCTCGATTCCACTTTCCACTGTCACACCGTGGTGTCGGACTTTTACCATGACGTCATCATTACACACATTTAACCAGGACTGAACAGATTACCATCCCTCCCTCTGGACCAAAGAGACGATGAGATCCACAACCTGCCTTTAAAACAATGTTAACATCTTCCAGTTATGATCATTATTTGATGTAGCAGTCGTAGATTTTTCACAGATGGACATTTTTTAATATTTCCCAGATGAACAGCGTGGAAACATCCCAAAGTGTCTGTAAAAAATCTGGTGAGAAATCCAGCGCAGGAACGTCCACGGTCAGAGCTCTTCCCAAAAGTGACTGAGTCACCGAGGAAAAACTGAGACTCTGATCAAAACACTGATTTTAATATCACTTCTCATATTCTGTCTCTGCACCCTCGCAGCCTGGAGCCTCCAGAGTTTGTTGAAGCATTCACGAAAAGTTAGAAGAATCCTGCGTCAGAGTGCACGGCCTATCAACACCAGCACAATGTCATTAAATCATTTAGTTGGAAAAGCAAAGGGTGTCTTCAGCTGGCTGTGTTCATCTAGTCACTATAAGTACTCTTTGTTTGCTTTAAGTAAAGTAAAAACTCATTTTACAACGTTCTTTGTGTTCTTGCAAAGATTTAATGATCGATGAGTTATGACTTTATTCTCGTAATATTCTGACTTTATTGTGTAAATCTCAGATGTTTTTTCCCTCAATGTGGCCCTAATACTCCGTAGTACATTGTCTCTTTGGCCCTCACTGCATTAGACTGATATACTATATACTGAGACTATAAACTGTGTTACCTTCATCACATTGATCACATTTTTTGCGGCTCCAGACAGATTTTTCTTTGTCTAAAATGTGTCTTGTGAAAGATAAGGTTGCTGACCCCTGGACTAGAGGGACCTCTTGGATTTGGATAAGTTATTGAAAAGCATGAGCAAGAATATTTCAGTTCAGTTCATTGTACACAAAACATAAACAATTTGTGCCGATATTTAAAAGAAGTCCAGTAGAATCAGACTGAAACACGCCGTTCATCAGTGAGAAGCATCTCTGGAATGTTCTGTAAGTGTCATTTCTGTCTGTTGCTGTCGACCGCTCACAGCAAGCTGTACTTTCTTACGTCTCACCAGTGTTTCCTTCATTTCAGTCCAGTCCAGTAGAACCACGAGAGGTCACGAGATGGGATTCTCTGAGCTCTGGTCGCTGTCGTGGCTGTCGTCCTCGGTCGCCAGCCTCGGCGAGCTGGCGGAGCGCTTCAGTCCTTCTGTCTCTGAAAACTCAGACGGCAGTAATGTCCCTTTTTTTACATTCACCAGCTCTTTCTCTCGAGCCGCCGTCCCCTGTTGGCCTCCCTTCACACGCTTCCACTTCATCCTCCTGTTCTGGAACCAGACCTTCACCTGAGAGGAAAGACAAAGCATTAAGACACATTCATTGTTCATACTCTACTGGAAGGCGGAGTTTTTCACTACAAGTGACGCCGTTCACATACACATTCATTTGATCCATTGTTAGTATACAATACATTCATTGATCACTGTATTGATTATTGCAGCTTTAATGTCGGGTCATGAAAAGGCCATGTGAAGGTATGTGGTATAAGGTATATGAGGATGTATTCTAACATTGTTGTTAAAGAAACAACCCGATTTAACACAAGTTATAAATCTGTATAGTAGGTTCAGAAGTAGAAGCTTTAACATAACAGATAAGATGTTAAGAATCAACCCTCTCATGCACAGATCTATTGGACCACAATAAGGGGCGGGTTGGAGACACGGCCAATGTGAGGGGGAGTGTTGAGGGACTTGAATCCAGACAGGAAGATGTAAATCCTGGGTGAGTTTGCCTGAGCCAAAAACACGGATTGGTTCTATCCAACAGACCTCCTAATGCACCGTACTTGTGGGGGTGCTGAGACGGCAGCGTTGTTTTTGGACATAAGTGCTGGACTGTCTTCAAACTTATACAAAAACACGTACAGGAGAATACTAAAGATGTACACATACATATTCATCCTTCCAAGTCACGGGGAGAAGACGTGCCCCGTCCCCACTCACAGGAAGGGACTAATCTTAAACTAAAGTTTTGTTTTACTATAAAATATCAATAATATACTTTAATACAGTTCTGCTGAGCAAAATAAACCCACTAATGTGTTTATCCGACGTTACAGGCAGACACTGTTTTTCATTCAACTCACTGCAATCTGATAATATACTGTAGTGTGATAATCCTTCAGAGTCATGTCTGCTCTCATTCTTTTGATTGGGCTGTGTCTGTAGTTTGATTTTTAAAACGTCAATATCACACAATAATATTATACCTGTATATATTCAGTACAGTATATACATATGTACATCATGGTAATGGATTACCTAACACAGGGGTCAGCAACCTGCGTCTCTTCAGCTCCTCTCCAGAGGCTCCCTGTGGAGCTTTAAACATGGAAATGAATAACTTTCTTTGTTTGCATTTTCATTTTGATGTATCATTGTTGTAGGTCTATGGTACGACGGTACGACGGAGTATTAGGGCCACATTGAGGAAAAAAATACACCTGAGATTTAGAGAATAAAGTCATAATATTATAAAGTAGTAATTTTACGTGTTATTTTCTTTTTCCTCGTAATATTACGACTTTATTCTCGTAAAGTTATGACTTTATTCTCGTAATATTCTGACTTTATTGTGTAAATCTCAGATGTTTTTTCCCTCAATGTGGCCCTAATACTCCGTAGTACATTGTCTCTTTGGCCCTCACTGCATTAGACTTATATACTATATACTTAGACTATAAACTGTGTTACCTTCATCACAATGATCACATGTTTTGTGGCTCCAGACAGATGTGTTTTTGTTGTTGATAGTAAAGGTTGCTGACTCCTGGATTAGTGGATCACGGATTTAAAGCCCAAAACTAAACTACTGTATTTAATGTCACTGAACTTTTAGGATATTTATCAGATACATTATGATACTCTTAAGAGTATCATAGTTCTTTTTCTCCCTTTCCCTCCACTGAGCAGCATCAGAACATATTTTATCTACCAAGACTAAAAGTTGTTCTCGAGACAAAGACCGGCTTCAGTTCAGTGGTGATTTATTACCTCTGGATATTTCGTTTGGATCTCTGCTTCAAAGAGCTTCTTCTAACTCCTCAGTGTCCAACTATGGGACCTGTTGATTTTGTTGCAATACCTAATGGTTCCCAAAAGGATGTTAATAAAAGTGGTGGCCAGTTGAATCCCTCTTTAATTGTATTTCATGACTTTGAGAACATATAGGATTTGAATGGCTCCAGTATTGATCTCCTGTTCCCTCCTCCTCGTCCTCTGCCCTCAACAATGATTCAGAGTAATTCAGCAGGTAGCGTACTTGTCGTTCCGTGAGGTCGAGGTTGACAGCTATTTCGTAGCGTCTCAGTCTGGTCAAATAGTTGTGGTGTGCAAACTCGGACTCCAGTTCCCGGATCTGTTCTTTGGTGAAGGCCGTGCGCTCCTTCCTGGGCTTGCTGTTCATGTCTGACTTATAGCTCCCGTCCTGGGACTCTGAAATGAAAAACAGAACATTTTCCAACCACAGCTGAGTCTCCAGAAAGAGAGAGAGGGGGGGGTTGACAAACTGCAGGGGCCCATCTGTAAAAAATGAAATGAAAACAAGACAATTAGGAGTGCCAATCACCTTCTATTGTGGAGATCTTGGTGGTATTGGACCCCGGCAGACGTCTGTCTTCTGTCATTACTGAAAACTAAAACTCTTTATAGTGCGCCAGCTAAACTCAAATATTTGTAACAATTGTGCATTTCGCGATAAAAGCAACAAATTTGGCACAAATGTAGGTTTATATGTTATGAAAAGATATAGATATCGGGGCGCCGCCAATGTGGCCCCTGGGGGCCGTGGCAGCCATTTTTCAAAATGACTACTACTACTACATTGAGAAATCCCGTAACTGAATTTCAATTTGGGGTCGATAAATGATTGTGTGTGTTTGTGCTACGTTAGCAGCTCTAGTGTTGCCGGAGGCTTCGTGTTCGCCGCCGCCGCCACACGTAGTCTGTGTAACTTTAGAGAGTCTCCATCAGACTGTGTGTGTGTTGGTGGTGAGTGTGAGGTTGTTGGTGGCGTTCTAGCTGTGAACGTAGGTGTAGCAGTGTGTGGACAGTTTATTTGTCGGTGAATAAATGCTATGAAACTACAACTCCTCCGCTCCGCTCAAGCGAGCTGGAGAGACCAGAGAGACGACTTCCTGTATCCTGCAACTCCGGCTCCGCCTCTTAAGGTGGGCTGTTAAGGTGGACCAGCTTTTCTCCTTAAAGAGACTAGCTGCTCCTCTGAGACGCTCAGCTTTTGAGTTAATTATTAACAATTTCTTTTACCGTTTTAACCGATAGCGTTAATCGGTTAAAATGCTTAATGTCGGCTAACGGTTAAACGGTTAATTATGGACATCCCTAGTGCACACAGAAGCAGCCTGAGTGTGAGGACAAGGGCTGAAGCTGGAGAGGAGGACATCTGTGTGAGCAACAACATATCTGAGTGCAAGCATAGAGTTTGAGCAGAAGCAGAGCTAATCCGAGCACAAGCAGGAGCTTATTTGAGTGTGAGGACAGGGTTTTGAGGAAAAGCATTACAAAATGTGAATGTGAAATCAATAATCATGCTCTGAAATTGAAAGACCACGCTCTTGAATGAAGATAGGAAAAAAGCTCCATAGAACAGCAGTCTCCTGGATGAAAGCCTCGTGTTTGTCGGATCCGTCCACCAACTTGTAGTTAACGGAAAGCCCGGTGCATCTATACCGCGGCCGTGACAAAGCGTTGGTATTTGACGCCTGGGAATTAGAACCAAAATCTTTCCTCAACCTTATCCATACTGTAGAAGCACTTTTCATTCCTACTTGACATATTATTGTACATAAACACAAAGCTTTTCTTAGATTAATCGTGCTTTCAGGGGTGAAATCATATTTTGCCCATGCACTCGTATTGTCTGTCGTTACAAGCATATTTCAAGGATTCCTTTTATGTGCGTACGTGTGGTCTGTGAATGGTGAAAATGAACGGAGCGTTTTGAAAGCAATCCTTCCTCGTGAATAATAACTTCTCCTCTGTTCTCTCCAGTCCTCCAGCGCATAAATCCAGCTGACATTTCATTAGTTGTGTAAATGCGGTAAATGTGCTGACAAACCTCAGCGTGCCAGGAAAGAGACGCCGTCTGTGCCGTAATGTAAGACTACAGACACCCGATGAACTAAACAAAGACACTGGTGGTTCATATGTTTCCTACTTTACATTAGATTCTATATTTAGCCTTGAAGTCTTTAATTTGTGTTTTTAGTCGTTCTAACAGTTGAAATCGATGCAGTTGATAAATAGGGAGGTCATTTTTTCAGCCTCACCATCCACACAGCCGGCTCTCTGCAGAGTTGTATTTCAATAACTACGTATATTTTATCATCACTAAATACTTTTTTTGAGATCAAGTCCAGAAAAAAACCCTCTGTAATAAAAGTGCTGTGGCTTCTGTGAGTGCCAGTGAAGTTAGAATTAGGAAATTGGATTTGGGTTTGGCCACTGGCAGCTTCAGCATATATCCTGTAATATATATGTTCAACCTGTCAGTCAAAGCTTCCTCTTCAGTCTCACATCTAAACGTGTGATAGCTACATCGGTCCACAGCATTCAGTGAATATACAGTATATGATGATTTAGTTTGTTGGTAATTAGAAAGATTATTTCAGGTCTCACCAGAAAAATCGTTGAAATGCAACGTTTTATATTGTTGCCGGGGGGGTTGCCATGGACGCTGTTACCCCACGAATAGCGTGCACGTTGTGAATCACTGTCGTGTCATCACATTTGTCAACACAAAAACACAAAAGTGTCCTTGATAACTCAATAATTCTAATGAATTATTATTATTATTATTATTATTATTATTATTAATAATAATAATAATAATAATAATAATGTTGAGGCTACCTGTTTTAGTTATTTCTCATTAAATTCTGAGAAATAAATAATAATAATAATGTCCTGGGCCATAGCCACCATTGAGGTCATGAGTTTGGGGAATTTAACAATCTGGAGGGAGTTTACATTAAGAACGCTTGGACTTCTTATTATACATATTATACTGTACTTTACATAAATTCCATTATATTTTGAGCTAAATAATGAATTAATAAATAAATAAAAGATTAAAAAAATAACAATATGTAACAATGTAATTGCTTTTCCCCATGTTTTATTTTGTTTCCACTCACAATGTTGTTTGTTTACGATTTCCCAGAAGTCTTTGTAGATATTTAAATCAATATTTATCTTGTCTTTTTCATATATATATTTATTGTTATTGTTGTTATTATATATATCTTGTTCTAATTGTTTATCACTATTAAGTAGTCATATTATTTCTTTATATTAATCTTGTTGTATTGTATTAATTCTCGTAATATTCTGACTTTATTCTGTAAATCTCAGATGTTGTTTCCCTCAATGTGGTCCTAATACTCCGTAGTACATTGTCTCTTTGGCCCTCACTGCATTAGACTTATATACTATATACTTAGACTATAAACTGTGTTACCTTCATCACAATGATCAAATGTTTTGTGGCTCCAGACAGATTTTTTTTGGCTCTTTATATAGTAAAGGTTACTGACCCCTGGTCTAGAGCTATCAATTATTGATAAATATATATATATATATTTGTATTAGAAACACATAATACCATGTCAGCACATTGGCAGATTTTTTTTTGTTTCTTGTTTAACAAATAAGAATTTAGGACTCAATAATAGGCTAATCGTTAAGATGGATTTATTTATTTTTTGCAGTGTAGAAGCAAATAAAACAAGCAAAACACATTAAAAAGAAAATTTGTTTGGAACTTTGCATACAAAGGATGTAAAAGCAGAAAACTTATTTCATTCAGGAAACATTAAAAGATAAATATCTTTGCAGGGCAGAGAAAGTGAACCTGTGAGCTCTGTATCAAACAGCTTCTTGGGGGTTGAAAGTTAAATGGACGTTGTGACCTTACCTGAGCTGTCAGTCCTGCCTTTACTACTGCTTCTGTCTGGCTCCTCTGAAGACAGACTCTGCCGGCCATATTCCCCAGACACACAGGACGCCCCCACGGGGTCACCACCGTGGTCACCGCCGCCCAGACCGGGGGCGGTGCCACGCAGGTTTGAGCCCCCCGAGCACAGGTCCGGGGCCGTGGCCTCGAGCGGTGGCAAGCAGACGCTGTGCCGAGTGTCAGGTGAGAGCATCTGTGGGGGGACGGGCCAGCCGGGTGGATGCTGAGGGTGCTGAGGGTGCTGAGGGTGGAGGGGGTGCTGAGGGTGCTGAGGGTGGAGGGGGTGCTGAGGGTGCTGAGGGTGCTGCCGCTGCTGCTGAGGCAGGTGGCCTTTGTGGGCTGTGCCGCCAAACACTCCATTGTCCTGTCCTCCAGAGTAGCAGCAGGGGGGAGAAGAACTGGGGAGATCCAGGTAGGAGACGTGGTCGCTCCGGCCGTGCAGGGTCAGTGGCAGTTGGGTGGCGGCGGGGTGCAGGCCCTGAGCCGGGGCATGAGGGCTGCGTAGACATCCAAACAAAGAGTGATCCATGGTGTGGGAGTCCTCCAAACACCCCCCCCCCCACACTCCTGTCTGTCAGATTCAACCAAAACTCCCAAAGCAAGAAGAAGAAAAGGAGAGTCAGAGGATGTGAGTCCAAGTCCTCCTCTGCAGCCCCCTCTCAGCTCAGACCTCCAGACCTCCAGACACCCCCTAATCCCCCAGAGAGAGCCGGCTGTAGGAAGGCAGAGATGGTGGCGTTGAATAAAAAAGGTCTCGGACGGCTGACAGGCGGGATGGCGGGTAAACAGTGAAATGCGGAGGAGGATCTCCGATGACAGCGGAGAATGCCAGGGACCAGTGTGGAAGGAGAGGGAGCTTCCAGGGAAGTTGTGCCGGAGAGGGAGGAGGGAGAGGGTGGGGGGGGTGTTATATATAGGGCTGTAACCTGAGAGGTAGGCTGGGTCACTGGCTCTCCGCTACTGACCACATGCATGTGATCATCCTCCAAAATGCAACGCACAATAAATGTGAACCATTCCTACGTATAGCACTGCCGAAAAGGAAAAGTGGAGCGGAGCGATCTGACCCCGGAGGAACTTCTCTCGGAGCAGCGTTGCATCAGCTGCACTACTTTACAGGGACTGTGTCCTCACGGTCGGTTCTTCTGTTGATGACTGGAGTCAAACATTAAATCACATTTACTCTGAAATTATTCTATTTGGTGAAATTATTGTAACGCAGTGATTAAACACTGAAAGTTGGCTCTTATATTTTTAGATCATCGCTGGCGAATGTCAAAATCAGAAATTCATGAAGACATTTCATGGCAGAGCTACAGACTAGTCCAGGGGTCAGGGGTCAGGGGTCAGGGGTCAGCAACCTTTACTATCAAAAGAGACATTTTAGGCAAAAAAAAACAAATAAATCTGTCTGGAGTCGTAAAACATGTGGTCATTGTGATGAAGGTAACACAGTTTATAGTCAGTATATAGTATATAAGTCTAATGCAGTGAGGGACAAAGAGACAATGTACTACGGAGTATTAGGGTCACATTGAGGGAAACAACATCTGAGATTTACACAATAAAGTCGTAATATTACGAGAATGAAGTCATAACTTTACGATAAAAAAAGCGGTTGCTGGGCCCTGCTTTAAGTAGTGTCATATATTCCTCTGAAATCTATATTTAGGTCTACACCAACAGCATATTCAACTAAGACTGGCACAAATGAATCATTCAGGTAACAAAATGATGAGATGTGGTTCAGTTTATGAACTCGGTGCTCAGCTGAAGGTGAAATCCCTCCAGGTGTTCTTTGAGTTTCTCCCTCACGTCTTCTCCCGTTTCCCCCGGCGTGGAGTTGACCGTTTCCCCTCTGGACAGAAGACCTCTGCTGTTTTCTGTCACGACGTGTCTCGAGTCTCCTTTAAGATCCAGTTCTGACACGAGTATGGCTTGTGCTTCGTCATCAGCTCCCTCCATCTTGAGAAAGCTTTGTAATCCGTCTTCAGTAGGGACAGGCACCAGAATGACCTGTCCCTCAGCACTGTCCTGGATCCAGAACAGCTGCTGCTGCTGCTGGTCCAGCTGATGCTCCTGACCCACAGCTTCAGTCTCCCCATCACACATGTCAGAGAGCTTCTGCTGGGAGCCTAATAAAAGCAAACTCTGCTCATGAATATCAGGCAGAGACACATGTTGAAGACCTGGACAATTTGAGTCCCCGGTTTCTACACTTTTCCCAGGTGGTCTTTCCAGCCTGACCAGTTTTATGTCCTTGGCATTGTCCTTGGTCTCAACACTTCTCTGAATCTTCAGAGAGTCCTCATCGTGAACTGTGGGTCGGACATCTTTCC
Source organism: Adelosebastes latens (assembly GCA_916700685.1). Classification (NCBI taxonomy): domain Eukaryota; kingdom Metazoa; phylum Chordata; class Actinopteri; order Perciformes; family Sebastidae; genus Adelosebastes; species Adelosebastes latens. The sequence goes on along the minus strand of CAKAKR010036231.1, from coordinate 137 downwards.
CGGTCTTTGAAGCTCTGTGTGCTACCTGCCCCCCCGCCTGCCCGCCCGCCTGCCCCCCCGCCTGCCCGCCCGCCTGCCCCCCCGCCTGCCCGCCCGCCTGCCCCCCCGCCTGCCCCCCCGCCTGCCCCCCCGCCTGC
>CAKAKR010036228.1:3217-25888 GCA_916700685.1 Adelosebastes latens | reverse complement strand
CATTTTCTAGTCCTGCTCTCTCTGACTGTGCCAGTCGTCTGCATCCGTGCCCGTCATGTGTTGCAAGTACATCCACAATGCCCAGTGGAAAGATTAAAGGACCAGTGTGTCACAATTAGGGGGATCTATTGGCAGAAATGGAATATAATATTAATAAGTATGTTTTCTCTAGTGTATAATCATCTGATGATAAGAATCGTTGTGCTTTCGTTAGCTTAGAATGAGCCGTTTATATCTACATAGGGAGCGGGTCCTCTTCACGTAGTCCAGCATGTTGCACCGCCATGTTTCTACAGTAACCCAGAACGGACAAACCAAACTTTTCCTGCTTGGGCCAGATTATATGACGCTCCCGTCATCGCCGCCGCTCTCTCTCTCTTGCTTCACCACTCACTTCACACATACACACACACTCTGCGCGCTGGCTCCGTTCCAACTGGCTCTAGAGGGGGCCATTGGCGTTTTTGCATCGGCCACCATAGCTCTCCAACACGCTTGGCACACGGGAGAGGCTTCAGTTGGTTGCGATCTCCTCACCTCACCGCTAGATACTGCACACTTATATACACATCCAGCAGACACATTGTCATTCATTTGGAGTCATGTTTCTGGCCACTTGGTGAATGTAAGTCCAGTATAGAGTCCTGCAGAGATGATGCAGGCCAATCCTGAAGCATCGCACTGGTTCGCCCGACAAACAGCCAATGGGATTTTTCCATCCATTTATTTCCAACCGCCTTTTTAAAGACACGTAAAAGCTTCAAAATTTACGAGTGGGATATCTACTGATGTATTCTATGTCGTAGAACAAAACGTTAAAGTCTCTTCAGCTTGTATTAATTGCAGACCTTATTTCAGGCATCTAACTAAAAACCCGTTCAAAAAACCCCAACGCCATCCAGATGAGGGAACCAGCTAAAATGCTAACTCATTTCTGGGATTGAGGACTCATTCCTGCAGCACTCTATACAGCTTTGGGGATTTCCAGGACTACTTTCTGTATTAAATGGGATATGAATGACACAGCAAGTCATTTCACATACAATAATATTGTCGTTCTTGCTTTTCGCGTGTCATTTCATGCTATGTAGTCTACTGACTGCAATATAAACGCATTCGTGTGAATATGCTACACTCAGAGCTAGTGATGTAGAATAAAAAAGTGAGAAAGACTGCTTACAGGACAGGACTTTCAACCAGGAGATGCTGTTTGTGTCCCAAAGTGTTGTTGAGTTATTTTGAAGCTACGTTTGTGGTGTCTATTTCGTACTTAAGTTACGTTGTTTGCATATGTATTGTACTTAGTTTACGTACTTATTTTAAGTCCAATCAGGATGTTTTTCCTAAACCTAACTAAGTGGTTTTGTTGCCTAAACCTTACTGCAGCCGTTACCATAGTGTTGTTGCCTAAACAAGACACGTTAAATGACACGCAAAAAGCATAAAATACGTTATCATGACACGCGGATTGTCCTTTAAATGTCATCAGGTTGGTGAAAAAGGTTTAGTGGGCTTTTGTGGCTCCAAACAGGAGCTGTGTGACGTTTGAAAAAATCGATTTTGATCCTTTAATTTAAAATTGTGAGTCCAGCAACGCTAAATCAGTGGAGTACTCTTAGGAGACTTGTGCTTCTTGCCTTGATCGGCATCATTCTTGCCGGATTCCATGTTTCCTAAAGGTCTACAACAGAGATGGTGAGTGACCTGTTTTAACTAAGTTGAGTGTCTTAGGGTAAAGGGTGGCTTTTGTTGTATAAACTGTTAAGCCCCTTTGAGGGAAATGTGCAGTTTTGAGCTGTGTAAATAAAAGTGGCTGGACAAAAAGTCATATTGGACAAAATATGATAATAAAACCCAGTTTGACAAATACAGAGATATCCTTTCAAGAAGTCCAAGGGCACCGAGTCGACCCCTGACTTTCTTCTGTTTGGCAAAGATCAGGCACCGTGCTTTCCTCCTGAGTGCTGCCGTGTTAGTGTGTACATAGTGAAATGACCATCCCAGTGTGTGCATCTGTGTATGTCTAAGTGTCAATGTGTGTGTGTGCATGTAAGTTCCTGCCCTCTTGTTCCTCTCCTTTATTCACCTTTAGCTCTATCACTGGCTGCTCCAGCCTCATCTACTCCTTTTCGGCCCTGCACCGCCAAGCTATTGATGGCCGCCCTTCGTGGCCTCCGAGCCGTCTATGCAGCTGCTTCGGCTCCTTCTCCAGCTCCTACTTCTCCTTCATGTCTCTGAAGACCTGACAGACCTGGAGGTCCTGCCAGAGCTGTATTTGGAAACAGCTAAGAGATGAAAAAGATGCCCAGAGCTGATGCTCTTCTCTTCTGGAGTTCTATATGCCAGGGATGGCGAGTATGACTGTATCCTGCTGGGGCCTTTCTGCCTTTTCTGACTTGCACTCTCTCCAAAGCAAAGTATCCTCTCTCTGTGCCAGTTCAGCAGTTACTCATGTACAAAGTAACATTTCCCTTATTGATTTTGGGATGTTTGTTTAGCAGAAAGCCCGATGGGTCTTTTTTATCTACTACCTTTGAAAATATAGTACGAGGAGGTAAAAGGTGTGTAGTCTACACCGACCCCTACGTTGGGAACCGCTCAAGCAGAAAATCACATTCTCTGCATGTCTGATCTACTGCATCTAAAAGGCATAAATGAGGTCAGGCCAATATACTATGATGATTAAAAGCCTACAGCCAAGAGCTTTGAAACATCTTCACTTTCTATCACTAATTTACAGAATAATCTAGAAAAAAAGGAACTCCACCGAGAGTGGAGAGTACGACTGCACATGTGAAAAAGTTGGAGATAGCCTTGTGTGTCTCCAGAGGGAGCTGTGTGAAGTCTGATAAATGTCCTCAAGTGATGCCACTTGAGTCAGGGTCGGTTGGGTCTGAAGACTACAAGTTTGAACATGAAAAAAAAGTCTGGTGGTGTGGAGTTAGAGAGAGAGTTAGATCTTACCAGACCTCTGCAGCCTGCTCCTCATCTCTGCTTGATGCTACATTACAGTAGCTGCTACTAGCATAACACACCCAAGTCTCCAACCAAACTGTTAGCGGTCGAGTTGTAGGAGTGCAATGCTAGATCGGAAGAGTACTCTTTCAATGCACCCGATTCAACTGATATCAGCCCATTAAATAGGTGTTATCAGTCACTATACGCACCATAGATGTGGGTCATTAGGGGCCTACTACGCCTACTATGTTGTGAAAATGAAACTTAAAAGCAACATGTTCTAACATGTAACACTGTATAAAACATCACGTTTGGATCACAAACAAAATGTTTAGTTTAGGTTAAGGCAACAAAAAAAGTTAGTTTTAGGCAACAAAACTACAACTTTAGGTTGAGGCAACAAAACTACAACTTATTTAGGTTTAGGCAACAAAACTAACACTTCTTTAGTTTTAAGCAACAAAACTACATTTTTCGGTTTAGGCAAAAAAAACAGTAAGGTTTAGTCAACAAAACTATAACTTCTTTAGGTTTAGGCAACAACAAAAATAAAAACATAGTTAAGTTTAGGGAAAAACATTGTGTTTTGGTTTCACATGGGATGCAAACTCCAGTCTCCTTGGTTAAAAACCCTGTGTTTTGTGTCCCATCCATTGCACCCAACCTCCACCCCATATGGAGTTTCACATTGCCTATATCACAGGGCGACACCACAGTTGCCGGCCTCATCGCCAACAGCGATGAGTCGGCGTACAGAGAAGAGGTGGAGCAGCTGACAGCGTTGTAAAAAATACACAAACTTGCCCTCAACACCAATAAGACCAAGGAGATGGTAGTTGGCTTCAGGAGGACTGGTCACCGGCACCATCTCCCACTGACCATCAGCGGCTCTGAGGCGGAGAGGGTACACAGCGGGGGGGTCCATCTGACGGACGAGCTGACCTCCAGTGACAACACCACAGCTGTCATCAAGAGGGCCCAACAGCGCCTTCATTCTCTCCGCAGACTGAAGAAGGTAGACCTCCCCATCCCAGCCATGACGATGTTCTACAGAGGCACCATTGAGAGCATTCTCACTCACTGCAGCTCTTCCTGGTTTGGTAACAGCACAGTAGAGGAGAAACACAAACTGAACAGGATAGTGAGATCTGCTGAAAAAAATCATTGGTGCCTCGCTGCCGCGTCTGCAGGACATCTACACCGTGCGTTGCGTGCGCAGAGCAAACAGCATCATAAAGGACTCCACTCATCCCTCTCATGGCATGTTTGCACTCCTGCAGTGCGGGAAAAGATACAGAAGTATCAGATCAAGGACTACTCGGCTGTTAAAAAGCTTCTTTCCCACAGCAATCAGAGAATGTGAACTGCACTTTAGAGACTGTTCCTTTAAAATATTTTTAATTTTTAAATTATAACTATTTATTCTCTTCTATTTAAGCATAATTTTAGCTTATTTATTAGTGCTCTTATTTATTAGCTTATTACTTTATAGTTTTTAACAATTGTTTTGCACTGAATTACTTAGTGGTGGATGTGTGAAACACAGTTTTGTTTTTATGTGAAGCATAAAAATGACAAATAAAAGAATCTTGAATCTTGAATCTTGACTGTCTAGCCCAGGGGTCTGCAAGCTGCGGCTCCGGAGCCTCATGCGGCTCTTAAGCTCCTCTCCAGTGGCTCCGTGTGGATTTTTAAAAATGGAAATGAATAACTGTTTTTTTGTTTACATTTTCATTTTTATTTATCATTGTTGTAGGTCCATGGTACGACGGACTATTAGGGCCACATTGAGGAAAAAAAATAAATCTGAGATTTTGAGAGTAAAGTCATAATATTATGAGAATAAAGTCGTAGGTTTACGAGAAAAAAAGTTGTAATATTATGAGATAAGTTATGACATTATTCTCGTAACATTACGACTTTTTTCTCGTAATATTACGACTGTTTTTTTCTTAATATTATGACTTTATTCTGGAAATCTCAGATTTTTTTTCCCTCAATGTGGCCCTAATACTCTGTAGTACATTTGCACTTTGGCCCTCACTGCATTAGACTTATATACTATTTACTTAGACTATAAACTGTGTTACCCTCATCACAATGCTCAAATGTTTTGTGGCTCCAGACAGATTTATTTATTTTTTGCCTAAAATGGCTCTTTTGATAGTAAAGGTTGCTGACCCCTGATCTAGCCCCTTTAATCGTTCTTCACTGGATCATTAAAATAAAAATAAAGTACAATAATACAAAACAGTGACAGGAACTTGCGATATAAATAACAGATGTAGCTTCATTTTTGTAGGAAACATCTCTAAATGAGAATAGAAGAAACCAAGAACTCACCAGACACCACCTTATCTTAGGTCATACCAATCGTTTACAAGATTTTCACCGCCCTTCAAATGCTGAGGAGAGGGACATCAACTGTAATAAATTCTGGTATTTGGTATCCCCAAATGATCCAAAGTGTCTCCTCCAGGTCTCTGCCTCCTGGGAATTGAGTAGTTGAGTCACAAACTGTCACTGTCAGAAGGTTTAAAGGCTAATTGTGTAAAATCCCAGGCTTCCAGAGTCTGTTCCCATCCTCATGGAAAAAGTGAAATCATACACAACTGGAATTACTAGTATATAGGTGGGGGCTGCCTGTCCAGTCGTTTCATTGCAGTCAAATTACATGTGATGTGAATACCTGCAAGGTCACATGGAATGTTTATCACAAAATGCTTTTTCCTCTTCTCTCTTCACCTGATGTCAACAGCTTATTTAACTGTGACATGATACCACTGCAGCTTGAACAGACTTAATGTATATAAATGACTCAACCCAAATCCATCAATCATTTTGCTGAGCTGAATGGCATTTCAACAGTGGTGGAGGAAGTCCTCACATCGTTTACTGAAGTAAAACTGCCAATACAATAATGTAAAAACACTCAATTAAAAGTAAAAGTCCTGCATTTAAAATCGTAGTTTAAGGTCTCATATTGTAAAAAAGTGAGATTTTCATGTTTTTTTTATTATAAAGCAGGCTTAAGTCCTTTATAAATACTGTGAAAGTATCGAAACGCTCAATCCACAGGGAAATTGACACAGCCCGTATTCAGAAACTCTGCATTTGAACGAAGCTGTCAGGATTACTGTCCATTTGTGATGTCACAAATATACAATATTTAGTCCCTTTACACAGATTTAAACGTAAACATTCTAAATGTGTCCCAGTTTATTCCTGGTTGCAGTGTATGTGAATGTCATCAGCTGACAGAAAGTAAACATGGACCCAAACTGTTGCCCAGCAACACATTATGTTGCAATTTTCATTCTGTTGAAATGCGCTAAAACGGAGCGTTTCAGACAGAGGGTAAATACAGGCATATTCAGGCCGACAGTATGAGGAAAATAAAAGTTTTTTTGAACATTACAGCATGTAAACATGTTCTAGTAGAAAACACAAAATACAAATATGAACCTGAAAATGAGCACGATATGGGACCTTTAAATAAAAGTATAGTAGTATTACCACCAAAGCAGGGCCGGCTCTAGCCCTTTTGGTGCCCTATAGGCGAAATTTGGGATTTGGAGCCCCCCCTCTCCCCCGCCACCGCAGCCTATATATGCTGCTCTGGGGCTTTGATACACATCAGACATCACAAAGGTTTTAAGACAAAAATTAAGATTTTTATTTTCATAAATAAATGTATTTATTATAATATAAATAAACAGTTGGTCCCTGATATTGTTGGCTTAAAAGTGTTTAGTCAGTTTCACTACAATTTACACTTTTATTAACAAATAAGTGATTTACAGGGGTGAAAAGTGTATTTCTTTATTTATGTATTTGTTACCTCAGAAAATGAGGTCAATGGAATATTTATTGAACTTTTTGTTGCATGAAATGTATTTATGGTGTTGTTACTATGGCACCAAAGACAACAGTTTTACCATTTTACCTGAACATTGTGTCGTAGCTCAAGAGGGAACCTGCTGTTACTGTAACTCTCATAATTCCAAAACAATTGTACTTTTTCCAAATTTTTTTAACAAGTAAATATAGACCCATGGCGATTTATAAAAATATAATTAGATCTTCGTCTTATAGTCTTGTTTATTTTACTCTATTTTATTTAATCAACATTTTATTGCTGATCATTATTATCTCTTTTATTCTATTTTATTTTATTAAAATTGTATTATTTTAATACAATCTGCTTATTTTGTGTAGTTTCATAATTTGTATTTATCTATTTTTATTGTTTATTTTTATTTCCTTGTATTTTATTTATCTTTTATTATCTTAAATACCCATCTCTTATTGCTTTCTTATTCGATGAACTTTTATATTGATTGTTTTTGATGTGCATTAGTCTCTAAATCCATTTTTTAACACTCTATATTTTGGTCAATCGTCTGTCCAGCACTTTGAATTGCATTTGACTTGTTTGAAAAGTGCTATATAAATACATTTTGATTGATTGATTGATAAATCATTTAAAAAAAAAAAAAGTGGCCCATTTTACCTGACACCACCTGTTAAACATGAAACTTATTTTAACAACTGAACCTAACAAAATATGTTATTGTGAACTCATAATTCTTTTTCAATTTCTGAGACATAAACAAGGCGTAAACAAGGCGACAATAATGAGTCATTCCTTATAATTTTCACTGTGACTTTCATCATTTCACTGAACAACAGAACAAAACTGAAAGTTCCTGTGGCATCAAACTGCAACACATCAGCGTGGTTTTGGAGAGAGAAGAGCATCAGGTGCAAATCAAACCCAAACTGTCACTGGCTTCTTTTGTTGTGTTGTTTGTTGTTGATTTTACACTAGATGGCAGCTTCACACTATTCATGAAGCATGATCAAGCACTCATTAGATGACATGTGTGTTTTGCACTTATTTGATCATATTTCCAACATGGAATGCAGGTGGTCCACTAACATATAGATGGATGATAACCAGGCCTATATAAACCTGCAGGCTATACTTATCATTATTTTTCTAGCCTGTTTTCTTTTCTTTTCTTTTCTTTTCTTTCACAAAATCCACCTTATTAACCGGAATATTGAAAGGGAATATGATAACAAAAAACACAATTATATTTTTTAAAATAGCATACAGCATAATGCTGAACTCCTTACAGAGTTTTTTAAATAAAGCAAAGTAACACAACGACCTCAGCTGTCGTCCGGGAGGGAACACTTGCTGAAGAGGATTATTCAGTCGCCAAATTCCCGCTGATGAAATGCCAAAGGCTGCATCCAGGATTCAGCATCATCCAGGATTCAGCATCCAGGACTCAGCATCCAGGATTAGAGCATCCGCACATCCTCGCTGCTGCTGCTGCTGCTCTCTGACTCCACACACCTGTGTGCCTGTTGCCTCTTCCGCTACTTTAGTCGTCTGCTACTGACTGGAAAACAACATCCACGCGTTCACTCCTTCAGTTGATTTCTCCATCTCACCGGGATAGACGCAGCTATAATCCTCATTTTTTAAGCAGACGTCCGTCCAAGCTGCGGTCAACTCTATATAGTGCTCATCATCTTGTCATGGGCAGTAATGTATCGGGTATATCGACGCTGCAGAGAGGACACCAGCACGGCTTCCACAGACTCCGAAACTCTCACAAAGGTCAGTCACCACCACGAACACACCAAACACAAACTCACTGACACCTTTAACGCATCGTTTGGCACCTTATTACGAACGTGCGTGGTTAAAAACGAGTAGTTAATGTGTGTTATAGACGTTAGTGTGCAGAAGCTTAATATAGAAAGGTGTTGGAGTCAGTCCCGTGTGATTCACTCTGTGATGCTGATGATGCTGCTGATGCTCCGGGAGCAGATCATCGGTTGGTGCTGAAGAACAGCTCCCGGGTCAGGCTGCAGGAGGCCGGCCTGTTGCTGGTGGAGGTGAGCTGGTAGGCTACTGGTGGTGGTGGTGCTGGTGGTGATGTGATCAGGCAAACACACCAATACAAGCGTAAATTGATTTATGGTCTAAAAAGTTTGCTGAACTGAGTTGGGGGACAGTAGGTTGGTAGATATTTTTAGTTGAGCTTTTGTTCTAAAGCCTACAGAAGTTTGTTTTGTTCTCAATATTCTCCATGACCACCCCCCCCTCTCTCCCACCCTGCCTACCACCTCCAAGTTTCAACTAGTGTCCACAGCACATACAGTTTGTTGTTGTTGTTTTAAGGATACAGTGTGGAGTCAGGTAAAATGGGCCACTTTTTGGTAAATGATTTATAAGACTATCAAATAAGCTATACATGAGATCTAATGATATTTTTTTTATGAATTAAATACATTTTATGCAACAAAAAGTTGAACAAATATATAGTGCTCACACTATTGCTCACACTGACCCCCTTTATACCTAGCATTAAAATGTGTCTTGGGTGATCGGATTGCAATCAGATGGTGCTTGACCGCATGAAAGTACATGTTTAAATGTTCCCAAAACACATTGAGGACGGATTGTGACCCGATCGGCGTAAACCACCTCTGGAGGTGGTCAGGGTTGCATTGTGACCACATTGAAAACAAGTGCAAATGCAATTGCGTTTTCAATCCGCATGCAACGTGGCCGGAAATACATAATCACGTGTGACTATTTCAAACCAGGGATAATGTTTGTATATTAGCTACGGCTAGAAGTCCTATATACATTGCATCAGTTGCACTTTAATTAAGTGTAACAATGCCTACATGCATTGTCCCTGTCAAATAAATAAATAAATAAATAAATAAATACATTTAAAAAAAACACCCCTACCCACCATGTAGCTCAGGGACAATGTTCAAACAATATAGATACTATTCAAAGCGTACAGGTGCAAGTCAGGAATTTCAGTGTGGCCGTCATTGAAGTAAAAGGTCTTTTACAGCTTTGATTAAACCTGTCCATAATTCACAAAACAATCTCACCTTAAAAGTCCCATATTGTAAAAAAGTCTTTTATATTATAAAGCAGGTTTTATTGCTATATAAATACTGTGAAAGTATCGAAATGCTCAATATACAGAAAAATACACACAACTCGTTTTCAGAAACTGTGCGTTTGAAACAAGCCGTCAGGATTTCTATCTTTTTGTGATGTCACAAATATACAATATTTAGACCATTACACAATTTTAAATGTAAACATTCTAACATTCTGTGTCTCAGTTTATTTCCTGTTGCAGTGTATGTGAATGACATCAGCTGACAGGAAGTAAACATGGACCCAAACTGTTGCCTAGCAACGCAATTCCGTTGAAATGCACTTAAACGGAGCGTTTCAGACAGAGAGTAAATACGGGCATATTCAGGCAGACAGTATGGGAAACATAAAGGTTTTTTTTAACATTACAACATGTAAACATGTTCTAGTAGAAACACAAAATACAAGTATGAACCTGAAAATGAGCACGATATGGGACCTTTAAGGTCCATTTAGAAGCTGCTCTGGAGCTTTCTAACATATCACATGATCTTTATCATTTGTCGTGGGATTGTTTAAAAGTTCCAGGAACATCTCGTCCAGTTTGGCTTAAAAGTTTGAAGTTTTTAGTCCATTTAAAAAAATGAACTTTGGTGAGAAGTGCTCAGAAAACAAGTTTGAGATAATCTACTTCAGCGATTCCATCTGCTAAAGAAGGTGATGTGATACGATCTAAAGCACCAGAATAGCTTGTTTTGTTAGCTGTAGTTTCACGACTGAACTTTGAAGACGTCTATAATTGTTTGGTTCTTGATTCTGCACCATTGATTTTTGTTAAAGAGAATTCCAATAGGAATTATTGGAGAAATATCCAAGTGTTGGTGAAGGCTCATGGGGAGGTTTTCCAGCACTAAATTAGAATCTTGTTGGCTGCTGTCAAACCGAGCGAGATTTTATGTGTTCTTTTGGAAATGGAAGCATTATTATTCTTTTCCTTTTCTTTCTTCCTTTTCTTGTGTTATTGTGTGGGTTTGTTGATTGTGAGTTGTTGAAGAAAGATGCTGAGAATTGAATCCCTGAAGTAAAACATGTGGATCTGTGCACGGCGAAGCGTCTGGAAACATAGTATACCTTAAAAAAGCAATCCAGTTAATGATCATGGTCATTAGCCACAACGTGAGAATGTAATTTCCAATGCACATGTTAACGGTGATTAATTGAGATGCATGCTAAAAATACATTTATGCATCGAGGAGAAATAATGAAGTTAGGCAGGTGTTTATAAGTGCAACGCCAAGCTAAAGTAACTAAATCCGTCTGAGTACTTTAATCAAAAGTTAAACAATAAAATGTGCTTCGTACAGCCAAACTTATTCTCACATACCCACTCTAAAAGTCTTTCCAGGACCTTCTGAGCTGAGTCCCATGTGTAATACAATCACGTAAAGTACAAAAAGTCCCCCTCCACATCCCCCCCGTCCTGATCCCACTGTTACATCTGGATTACAGAGGGGGAAATGAGCCTGGGGGAACAGTTTAAAAAGGAGCTGTCATCGGGATAATCACCATAAGTATACAGTTTGCCCTTTCACATCCTCTTTTTCTATCTCGAGCACACTCGCTGAGAGCGCACGGCTATTTTCACATCGCAGGAACACAGGGCGCAGAACAAGTGAGTCAGGCGAAGAGAGGCAAGGCGGTGTGCATGAGAGAAGAGGGACCCGTTATTCAGCCAGGTTTCCCTGACAACCACCCAATAACATGTGCAACAGTTCCCATGGTGATGGTTTCCAGAGTGCGTTATCAGCGGGAGATGATGGCTGATTGGAATGAGGACCAGACGACGTCACTGGCAGCCGTTCAGTAATGAAAGGACGGGGGATGTGTTTGTGCTGCTCTGCATCCCGGTTTATTAGGCCGGCGTTTGGACAGCGCTCAGTGAATATCTGGATATGGAACAGAGATCTGCAGATCAATGCTCAGCCGAGGAGATGATGAATGCACTCAGTCACAGATGCAGCTTATAACCCTCCCGAACGCGCACACACACACGCACACACACACACACACATCCCTCCGACTCACGTCTCAAAGACACTCTCACTTCTTCAGTACAGACATTAATTTGTTTTCAGCTGGATAAATGGCCTTCTCCTAGCTCTGCTGACTCAGCTTTGCGGTGATGACTTACTATTCATTGTCAGCAATCTTCATCTCATTTCTTACATAAACCACAAAAGTATATTGAAATACTGTATAACGTTCAACACGTTCTCACTCCCAACTCGTCTCTAAGTGGGGTCCGTGGCACTCTGCCAGGGACTCTGGGAAAAGTTTTCAGCTTCAATCATTTAAATCATCATGGAATTCATTATTTTTTTATTTTTTTACAAAAGGCTTCACAGTTCAACGAATAATATTAACATTTTTAAATTTACACTTACACCCAGGAGACTGCTGTTCGTGTCCCGTGTAAAACCAAAAGTACAGGTTGACTTTACATTTGTTACATAAGATTTTTCACAACGTTGTTTTACACGGCGCTGTTGTACATGACGCTGTTGTACGCGACGCTGTTTAACGCAACGCTGCTTTACGCATCACTGTTTTACGCATCGCTGTTTTCCGCAACGCTGTTTTCCGAAACGCTGTTTTCCGCAACGTTGTTTTACGCAACGTTGTTTTACGCAACGTTGTTTTACACAACGTGATGATCATGACTCACAGCTGCCAATCATGACGTCTCACCCCCTTTTATAGCATCAAATAATTAATTAAAAAACAATTTATCAAAAAAAATGAACACTTGAACATACATCAGCATGATAAGAACTATATCTAAAATGATAGAAACCATATTTGGGAAAAATGTATTTGTTGTGTACTTTGACTTTTCAGTGTCCCATCCACTAACATGGAGGCTTTATGATCTACACTGCAGCCAGCCACCAGGGGGCGATCCAGATGTTTGGGCTTCACTTTTGGGGAGCTGTCATGTCGTCCATCTTTACACACAGTCTATGGTTCAAACAGAAACACGGATATACATACAGATGAACAAAGGAAAACAGAAATAACATTATATGAAAATAAAAATCAGCCACCCACCCTCCAGTTGGTCCACTTTTGCAAGAAGAATTAGTGTTTTGTAGCATAATTAGTGTATAGCTAGCATACATGATTAGACATCTTCAGCATTTGAAAGAATTCAAGTGCACGATGCTGCTACAGAAGTACGGTTGGATACAAAACGATGGGAAAATAATGGGACACTGTAGTGACGTTATAAAATATGAGAGGGTAGGTTGCCATGTGATATAAATGTCATAGTCGACCCTCTGAGAGAATGGGGGTGGGAATACGATTTTTTTCCAGTTTAAGGAATGACATTAGATCAGTCTGCCAACAGCTTTCTGCTGGGGGCTCAGGTGATTTCCAGTGTAGAAGGATGCATCTACGAGTGATGAGAGAGACAAAGGTCAGGACTTTCACTTTCTTTTTAATAAACTCAGGGTAGTTAAGGGGCACTCCAAAAAATGGGAATGAGTGGACAGGGTGCAATATCTGTACCGAGGACTTCTGACATGATTTTGAAAAAGTTTTTCCAAAATCCTGTTAATTTTGAACATGACCAGAAGGTATGTGCTAGATGAGAGGGGGTAGAAGTGCATCTATTACAAGGCCTCACTAGTGCCAGGAAAGTAGTTTGTGAGGCATAAGACGAGGAATAATTAACTTGTAATTTGACTTTTTCCCCAACAGGGATATTAAAACTGTATTCCCAGTTCAGCCTCTCATAAGTGGAGCTGGGTCAAATTTAAGGATGTAGTTGTATAGTTCAGATGTCTCAATCAGGCAGCAACCCCCGGTTCTGAAAAATGAAGCCAATGCAGAAACTTTGCATTTTTTCTAATGACCAGCAGAGGGCGACTCCTCTGGTTGCAAAAAAATAGTCCAACTGTGTAGAAGTCTATGAGAAAAATAGATGATTGACAGATTGCTACCACGGCGTTGTCCAGTCTGAGAGTTTTTGTTTTGTTTTTGTCTTTAACCCTTTCACAGTGTGTTTTCAGTTCATGAAAGTTAATTGTTACATTTTGGTGACCTAAAAATGTTTCATGCAGCGTTCAGTTGTACCTCTCGTGTCACTTCTGGTTGCAAAAAACCAAGATGGCGTCAGTCGAAATGCCTAACTCGAGGCTTCAAAACTACATCCACTTCTTATATACCAGGGGCCTGCAGCTCTATAGCCCCTCTCCAGTAGCTCCCTGTGGATTTTTGAAAAAAATAGTGGAAATGAATAACTTTTTTTTGTCTACATTTTCATTTTTATTTATCATTGTTGAAGGTCTATGGTACGACGGTACGAAGGAGTATTAGGGCCACATTGAGGAAAAAAAATTAATCTGAGATTTCAAGAATAAAGTCATATTATTATGAGAATAAAGACATAATATTATAATGTAGTAATTTTACGTGTTGTCTTTTTTTCTCGTAAAGTTATGACTTTATTTTCGTAATATTATGACTTTTTTCTCGTAATATTATGACTTAATCTCGTAATATTAAGACTTTTTTTCCGTAAAGTTATGACTTTATTCTCGTAATATTTCGACTTTTTTTCTCGTATTATTATGACTTTATTCTGGAAATCTCAGATTTTTTTTCCCTCAATGTGGCCCTACTACTCCGTAGTACATTTGCACTTGGGCCCTCAGTGCATTAGACTTATATACTATATACTTAGACTATAAACTGTGTTACCTTCATCACAATGCTCAAATGATTTGCGGCTCCAGACAGATTTTTTCTTTTCTTTTTTGTCTAAAATGGCTCTTTAGATAGTAAAGGTTGCTGACCCCTGTTATTTAGAGTGTTTGGTTCCAATGCAGGACTTTTACTTGCAATTAAGTATTTAAACATTTAATTAGGGCTGTCAAAGTTAACTCGATAATAATTCGTTTTGACACCACTAATTTCTTTAACGCATTAACTCAACTTGCGATATCGATATTTACGGAGGTTGTAGCGGGCTCAGTTTTAAAGCTAGAGTGAAGATACTGGCATCATCATATGAAACTACAAAAACCTAGGAAATCCATTGGTATCAACCATGTCATAGTAACTAAACATACATTTGCATAAAACAAGCATATCTGCCAACTCCCATGTTGATGAGAGTATTAAATACTTGAAAAATCTTCCTTTAAGGAACATTTTGAACAGATAAAAAAAATGTGCGATTAATAACGATTGACTATGGACAATCATGCGATTAATCGCGATTAAATATTTCAATCGACTGACAGCCCTATTTTTAATTAAAGCTGCAATAATTGTTATTTTTATACAAACAATGTATCAAATGACAATGTGAAAACGAGGTCGCAATGTGGAAGGATTTCGCTGGTAGTGATGAACCTATGGATCATTATCACCTGAATCTGCAGCTCCCCTCGGCTTCATGGAGCTTTATCGTGAGTTTCAGCTCATTGCTTTGGTTTTCAGGCCCACGATTTTACTGTTCCATTTACTCTCACCGAGTCAATGTCAGGCTCAGACTGCAAGGCTGCAGCTATCTCCTGGAAGCAGTGCACAACTCAAAAATGACTTTTTTGTTCATTCTTTTTACTTACTACGGTATTTATCATCATACGGAGCCCCACTAGACCCCTAGGAGAACATTTTTATTAACTCGCTCCCTCAAGTTAGTAACTCGTTCCCTCGAGTTTATTTCGGTGAAGTTATTGAATATTTTTCTCTTTTCGGCGTTGCACTTTGTAGACGGTCCCTGACCACTCGTCTTGCCGCCGGCTGCACATAGAGACCAATGTTATGTGTTATGTGTTGATTAAAATGAGGTTGTAGTTCGTTGTCTACCTTACTACGGTTAGAAAGAGCCGTTGTTTGTGTTTTAACAACGTTTTGTTTATGAGTTATTGATCCAGGAAGTTTGAATCTGTCAATATCTTTCCAACTTTATCGAAGTACATCATCTAGGGGGGCTCCATACATCATCAATGCGTGGACTGTCAGGAATGATTGGAAGAAGTGCACTATGAAGTAACTCTGACTTGAGAGAACGAGTTACCTAACTCGAGGGAACGAGTTACTAACTTGAGGGAACAAGTTAATAAAAATGTTCTCCTAGGAGGATTTTGTATCATCAAGTTCTTATGGCAGTATTTTTGGGCTTTTGTACTGGTTTTAATGTAATACCATCCCCCACATTTTCAAAACTTAAATTCCAGACAAAATATCTTCTTGCATTTGGGTCAATGTGGTAATTGCTGAGATCTTGGAACAGGCAACGATGCTACAACGACATCTGTCATGGCAAATAACGACAACAAGCAAGTCAACAGTTCCGTTATGGAAGTAAAACTGAAGTGAGTGCTCCCAAAATGTCACCGATAATCCCGATGAACCGGAATGTAAATTTCAAAAGGAGAACATTTACTGTATGCTGGCTGTAGAATCGATGTCGGAGAAGCCAGTATTTCAATTTAGCGTGTTTCCTTAATCTCTGATGACACATCATGGTCATTTTATGATTTATTACAGTAAATATATTACATATTGGTCCTTTCAAATGCCACTAAGCACTATGTGACAGAGAGGTAGTGGGACAGCATTTAGACTAGAGACATCCTCAGGGAGGCTGCAGCACCAAAATGCACTTGAACATGGTGTTCACTCGCAGCCGCTTACACTTAAGCATCATGTCGGGACAAGTACGAGCTGCCGTATGTTCACACTAAGGTGCGTGCAGACAGACAAGAAGAGCTGAGACACAAACAGATGTAGCTGAAGAAGACATGTAGTGAGGTAATATGTGTGTGTGTCTCCCTGGACAAGCAGAGTAAGTGCTCGACAAAGAGAGAGGCAGACATGGGGAATGCAAATGTACCACCAAACAAGATGTAGAGTAATTCCTCATGGGTAAACAGCAGTTTAGTTCCAGTCCATTTCTCCATCTTTTTTAGAGACGAACACCACCTCACTCAGAAAAAGCCCTGCCTGAGCAAAGTAATACACGTGTAATATCTGCAAACTGAGAGAGCAATTCAATTATCCTGTTAAGTAGGTTATATGAATAAAATAAAGTACATTTTTTTGAACATTTATCCAACCAGAAAAAATGAGTTAATTTGACGTCTTCCTCAAGGACACTTTAACAGTGAGAGACGGGGAGAAAAACATCCACTTTTAATGCTTTGGGACGGCCAAAGCCGCAACAACCAGGAGGTCGAAGTTGCTCGGTTGCTTTTCATCCTGATCATCCCGCAGCACCTATACGACGGGACAGGAAATGCGTTTGTGGAAAGTGTTTTATAGGTTGGCACGGTTTGCTTCATTGAGTTGTGACACAGCCCATTAAGACAGAGACAGGAGTGCAGCGTTAAACGGCCCGTCTGAGCTGTACATCATCGCTTTTTCATTAGAGCAAACTGACCCTGCAGCTCAGTTCATTCTACTGCATGATACTACTGTGAGGGCACCACAAGGGCATGCTGTTACCTCACACACACACTGACACACACACACTTAATACATATACAAACAGATGTACTGACTAGTTCACACAGGCACACTGTACAGTACATTTTAGTGACCAATGGCAGTTACTGTCAAATCCAAACCAAAGATCAAGTTAATTATTTATAGCCAAAAATCACAAATTTGCCTCGACGGGCTCTATAATCTGTACAACACCCTCCATCAGGGGTGAGAGTAGATTGAAGTTCTTGCTGGTACTAATAGGCAAACCCTAACCTCCATCGCTCGTTATTGCTTCATTCATCCCACACACGAGTCAACGCCTGTACTGTATGGTGTAGAAAGAAATTAGAAACACTTGACGCCAGTTATTTATTTAAATGGTGATAGTGCTGCAGAATAATTTGTAAATGTTGAAAAAACTTTTCAAGTTTTGAGTTGTTGTTGTTCTGACTTAAAGGGACTGTTTGTAACTTCTTACACGTATAAATCATTGTGGGTCGGTGTCCCATGCGCACTTGAGTGTGGCTACGCTGTTCCGACACAAACTACACGGAAGCACCAAAACCGCAAAGTTCTATCTAGTGAAGCCCGTCAGTTAAACAGTGTTAACTCTTCCTGCTTCGGCCTCCCGACCGCTGTCGGAAGACACAGGGGAAACCGTAGCTTTGGTCTCCAGGGCCGGAGTCTCTGCTGCCTGCTCCTCTGCCTGCCTTCACTCACACACCGCGCCCGTTCTCACTCGCTCTCTCGCTCCACTCTCACGTGCATGCGCACACACTACACACTACAGAAGAGTTAGTTTAGCTCTGAATATCTAGTGAATGTACAGTGGAAGTTTGTGCAGAAATAAATGCTGCAGCTCCTTTCCCGTGTCTTGTGAAGTGAAGGGGCACCGGCGCGAGTAACTTTAACGTCTCCGACCAAAACTCCGGTGTCTCCCCGGCTCCCTCCGGCCGCGGTCGGGAGGCTGAGGCAGGAAAAGCCAACACTAGCATCAGCATTGATTCATGGAGAGACCTTCGTCTGGTCAGCTAACATTACTGCCAAGCAGGTGAGATATAGAGTGATATTGTGGTTTTAGCTGACATGTGTCGCCTCACTGTTTTGACCGATGCTCGTTCACGTCTATGTAGAGCGAGTTGCTCTACATAGACGTGAACGAGTCGCTGTTAACAAGCAATTTCTGATTTTTACATACAGTCCCTTTAAAGTTGCAGTGGGTAGAAATGGAGCAAATATGATTATTATTTTTAGTAGTGCAGTGTCCTCCGGTGCTCCTAATGGCCTCTGCCAGATTTCACAGACCGGAGGAAAACAACCAGTCAGAGCCGAGCTGGAGCCTTGCCGTCTCTGAGCTGCTGTCAATCACTCGCAAACTGCAATCAAACGGTCAAACTAGACAGCGCTGATCAAATATAAACCAATATTCTGTTACTGTAATGCCTATTTCTCCCCTCAAATGTTTTCAGAATCATCTTGTAGTGTACTGTTTAGCTGTAAAATTAGAAAGTTTGTGACCCGACCGCCATGTTGAGATCGCATACCAGTCGGAGTGCACGAACAGCGTTCTCCTGGGTGAAAGTCTGGTGTTTTTAGTTTTTTGATGTATATCGGTCCATCCTGACCGCCTCCCTTAGTGGACTCTTTCTATTACGTCAACTGTCCTGGCTCACGATTACGTTAATTACATACAAATTAAGGGTTATATATACAAATTATTATGCATTGTATGCAGTGTATGTGAACAGCCTGCTTATTTTAACAACTCTGCACAACTATGGAGGCTGTATTTCAGCTTTATTTGCTAGAATTTGTACTATGTCATCTATATTAAGAAGTCTGGGGGAAATGAATGATCTTCAGAGTTTGGAAACTGTCCGTCATTTGAAGTTAGGACAAAGCCTAATCAGAACTAAGTGTACTCTTTTGTGGTCATTAGATTAAATTATACTGCATTTGTTTTGTAATTATAGAACCTCTTACAATATTCCTAGCGTGGAGTCATAACTACAAAAGGCACTAATAATACACCCCAGGAAATATTGAGAAAACATTTCAACCACTCTCTACACTTCTTGCTGATGCGGTGACCTCTCCGCTTTCTTTATGCGACAGCTGACCGCGCTTATGCAACGTGGCACCGACAGTACAGCAGTCTGCCCCGGGGGTTGCTCTCAAACATCCTTAACACCTGCCTAAATAAGAAACACAAATACAGAAGAGGTGATACAGGCACATTGTCACTCCTGGGAGGATTCAAGCTCCTCGGGCACTGTAATGCAGCGTTCACACTTCTGTAAACATGAGTTATAAAAAAAGACTGCCTGCATTTTCCCAACCCAGACAGTTGCCTGTGCTAGATGAGCTCATCAGGTTAGACGATGTGTCATACTTTATATAAGACAACACAAAGGCAAGGAGCTATCACAACATTGTTATTAATGCATTTTGAAATTGCCTAAGAATGTCTCGGTGACACTGATGTATCGTTTTGCTCTGGAAAAATACAACAACCTGTTATATCCGATCTTATTCGTGTCATGTATTGTCAGAAATATTTGATGAAGTTGATAAAATGATGCATTTTTATTCCTGTGAAACAATGAAAAATGTATTCATGTCATAGCTTTATAGTTGCTTTAGTTTCTTGCTTCGACGACAGTCTTCCTGTCCTTACACTACCAGGACAGAATTATGGCACCTGGTTAATCACAAGCCTTGTAACTGTATCCAAGAGTACAAATGTATTGACTTCCCCCCTATAAAGATAAGAATATTGCCTGCTTGTACGCACAGCGACAGATGTGGGTTTTAATGGTACTTTGGTACCTCGTGTACTTAGCAGCTCCGCAGATTTTTATAAGGGAAGATGAGGAATAATTGATCTCAGCTTTAATCATGATCATGTGCCTTTGTTTACACACAGCGAGTGGTGAAAACTTGGTGAATCATGGGAACCCTCGGAATAGATGCAGGAAATGGTATGTTAAAGGACCCATATTGTAAAAAAAAGCGTTGTCTTTTTATATTATAAAACAGGTTTAAGTGCTAGATAAATATCGTTAAACTATCAAAACGCTCAATATACGGAGAAATACACACAGCCCGTATTCAGAAACTGTGTGTTTGAAACAAGCCGTTAGGATTTCTGTCCATTTGTGATGTCACAAATCTACAATTTAAAGGTCCCTATAGTAAAAAGTGAGATTTTCATGTCTTTTATATTATAAAGTAGGTTTAAGTGATATATATAAATACTGTGAAAGTATCAAAACACTCAATCCATGGAGAAATACACACAGCCCGTATTCAGAAATTGTGTGTTTGAAAACAAGCCGTTAGGATTTCTGTCCATTTGTGATGTCACAAATATACAGCATTTAGACCATAACACGGTTTTAAACGAAAACATTCTAAATGTGTCCCAGTTTATTTCCTGTTGCAGTGTATGTGAGTGACATCAGCTGACAGGAAGTAAACATTGACCCAAACTGTTGCCTAGCAATGCAATTCCGTTGAAATGCACTAAAACGGAGCGTTTTAGAAAGAGTGTAAATACAGGTATATTCAGTCAGACAGTATGAGGAAAATAAAGTTGTTTTTTTAACATTAAAGCATGTAAACATGTTCTAGTAGAAACACAAAATACAAGTATGAACCTGAAAATGAGTATGATATGGGACCTTTAAATTCAGGTCAAGGATTCGTGGAAGTCTTTAGAATGGTGTTACAGCTTGTCATTTAATGAATGTTTTTTCAAATAACAGCATCAAGGTGAACTGCAAAGTCACAGCAGTCGGCGGAAGTGTTGGAGATCCAGATAGTTCTTATAGTGCCGTGGTTTTCCTGGGGCAGATTTTCAGCATTCTGGGCTGCAGGTGCAGTGATGATGTTTTGAGGGAATGGAGCCATACATGACCTCCTCCTAGTTTTCTTGTGAACAAAATGGAAATGGGTAATTTATGACTTTTTTTTTCACACATTTTGCCAGTGATGCTATGATACAAAGTCCTGTCACAGAGTGCTCCAGGGATGACATATTTTTGTAAGCCAACCAGAGGCCTGTACTATGAAGCAGGTACAGTTGGCGAGGTAACTTCAGGGTTAACCATTCAGGGTTTTCCGTCCTACGACGATGGTTCACTTCTTACCGGGGTAGATCTCCATGGTAACTTATGCTGAACACCTAACCTGCTCCGGAGCAGGTTATGTTCCAGATAAGAGATCAACTTGTATAAAAGCACCGCCTACTGACCAATCAGAGCTTGGTGATCGTATGATAATATTACACACATAAGAAGGAGTTACAGTCATAATCCAGGCTGAAAAGAACACAGTTTAAACTGACAAATGCAGGAAGAACAGCTGGCTGTATGCTGTGGGTGGTAGTTAAGCCAGATAAGGAGGAGATACCCTGGGTATGTTGACCTCGCTTTGTAGTACAGGCCTCAGGTAGTCAGCATTGCCTTGGGTCCCCTCGACAAAAAGCCAATGGGATTTTTCCATTGGGTTTTGGATTATTGCAGAAAATAAGATCTGTGGCAAACAAACCTTTATGATACTTAAACGTTTTTTTCAGCAAGATAATCTCCACGAACGAACATCACTTTTGTGATTTTTGAAGCATGAATGCAATCGCAAGAAGTAAAAAGCTAACGTTAGGCTATAAACGAACTAAGACCACGGTCGCATGAACGCACACGAGTACACACAACGAGGCTGTAAAAGAGGACGAGTCAGCGTGATGACGTTTTTTTAGTAGTCTCATTTAGCCACTTGTTAGCAACCGCCTTTTTTAAGACACATGAAGGCTTCAAATTTCACGAGTGGGGTATTTATTGATGTATTTTATGTCGTAGAACAAAACGTTAAAATCTCTTCAGCTTGTGTTAATCACAGACCTTATTTCAGGCATCTAACTAAAAATCAATTGACTTCCAGACGAGAGAATCAAAGTGTTAAAATGCTAACTCATTTCCGGGTTTAAAATTTTTGCTAATTTGGCTTGTTTGTAAATATAATACTGCTCAATAACTGAAATGATAAGGGCCTTATGGTGTCTGCCTTTTTATTTCATTATTACCTCCGCCAAGGCCGAAGACCTAGGAAGGAGGTTATGTTTTCACCGGCGTTGGTTTGTTGGTTTGTTTGTTTGTTTGTGTGTCTGTTTGTCCGTTAGCAGGATTACTCCAAAAGTTTGCAATGTATTTGAATGACATTTTTTGGAGGGGTGGGGTGTGGCACAATGAACAATCCATTTTGGTGGCGATCCGGATCATGAT
>CAKAKR010036227.1:4708-16982 GCA_916700685.1 Adelosebastes latens | reverse complement strand
CTCGTTGACGGAAGAGAAGGAACAGCAGCCGGTGTGTGTTTTTAAATGCGGCGATAATGGAGTTGTTATCTTCTGTTCCCTCTGTAGTCATCATAGTGAAATTGGGGCTCCAAAAATAACGCTCTCTCCTTCAATTTCCACATTGTAATAAGCACAGGAACACTTCTCTGTAAGTACTCGAGGTAGAGTCACATCACAGGTGGAAACGTCATAATGTAATATTACTTATTCTGTTTGCGCTACGACTGTTTACTGCAGTTTAACATTACTGATTGCAGGCAGGCTATTAGCTAAAGTAAATGTTAACTTAAGCTAGTGACTTTAAGACTCCATGAAATGGGCACTTGAGCTTTCTGGGAAACAGTGGTGATGTCATCCTGCACTGGTGGGAGCTACTGAAAAGTCCAACTGATATCTCAAATCTTTCAACAGTCATGGCTTTCTACCTGCTTTGTCAAATAAAAGTTTTTCTGCATAACTAGCAGCCCAGTGGTTTTGACTGTTTAAGGAAGTGATGTCATGCGACTTTCAAAGGGAAAAAGTGTCTTTTAATGTCCCTTTTTAACTAACGCGGGTGTCCTTAGTTATGATACTGATGTTGAGCTGATTGTAGTGTCTTAATTCCCTCCTAACTTGGAACTAGAGTAGTTTTAATTGGCAATAGACAACTTACAACTTAGACAAAGTTTTCCCCCCTGGTGTTTCCAAGTGGTGTTATTGTTGGCGACGGTTGCAAAGACAACCGGATTGCTTTGCATTTTCCTCTGATCCTTCTACTAGCGACAACTTTATCGTTTTAAGGCCTTTACACAGCAGCGGAGCTTGTCGGTGTTACCGGTGTTACAAGATGGTTGGGCAGACGCAGATTGCTATCGCATCATGAATAAAGGCATCAACCTATCGCGTTGTGCGGAACGGATTGAGTTGTGCCTATATTAATGAAACAACAACACGGTGGCGCCGTTCATCTGGAGCTAGTGCTAGCTACTTTAATGGAAAAGAGTTAGCAACACTGCACTGGATTTTGTTTTCCAGGGCTGTAAATCAAGCCTTTGTTTTCCCGGTAGATCGTACACGGTGGCACACAGAATTGCATAGGCTTATGGGGAACCGATTTACACGCAGATGGTGCCGTTACAATGTGCAATCAACATTTACTTCATAATGATAAGTTAAAGAAAAAAACTAAAAGTGCATTTTCACTCTAAGCTTTGGAAATTGATTGAAAACAACACTGTTCCACATCCCCACACGCACATCATTTAACCAGCTTTAAGCTGCCTTTGTAGTTGGTAACATATAGTGTAAATGTAGGCAGGAGGCAGCTGAAAATATGGAAAGATGTCAAAGGTCGTCCAGCTGTGATGCACTTTGGGAAAGAGGCGGTGCTTAAGATTGGTTCCATTTGAGCACATTGACAACACTGCACTGCATCTTCGAACTGGAAGTAGTTTGAAGCATCTTAATAGTCTTATAGAGTCTTTATAGACAGTCAAGGTATTTCTGTAGAAGTGTAAAAAGACTTTGTGGTTTGAAAGGAGCTTTTCTTGGCAAATAACGACCAAGCAAACACTGCAGTTTTTTTTAAAAACATATCACAGCTTTACTTAAATGATCTCTCTGTCTGTCTCTCTCAGATGACCTGGCGTACGAGGTGCGTTGGCTTTTCACCCGGCTGCGCGGTGGAGAGACGACGACCCAGGTGGCCAGCGTCGACCGCTTCGGCGTCGTGAGGAAAGACGCTCGTAACTCGTCCAGCGACGTTTCAATAGAGCGCAGAGACACACACACCTACATGCTGAACATCCATGGCACTCATGACAGGTAAGTGTGGTTATGGGGCAAACAATAGTGTGGCATCAGCAGACATGCTTTGTTCTGTAATGTGAACTAATATATATATATATAGATCATCATGTGTTTGTGTGTGCTCTGTGGTTCCCAGTGATAGTGGTGAGTATCATTGTGTGGCCACTCCCTGGTACATGTCGGCCTCAACAGGAGCCTGGACTCAAGCCGGAGAGCTGACGTCGTCTCGAATCTTCCTCACAGTCAAATTTGCTGGTGAGATAACAGATTTACAACAGAACTAGTATCAGTTTTTACAATTATTTTCTCCTATTAAACAAATCTTTCTCTCTTTTTCTCCTTCTGCAGTGTGGGAGTCCCTAAAGTTACCTCTCTTATATGGAGTAGCAGCCTCGATAGGTAACGTAACCATCATGCATGTTTATGTTGTAGTTTCGGGTGTTGGATGAAGCCTCTGTTTAATCATTAATTATTTAGATATTGGTATTTAGGAATTTAAAGGTCCCATATTGTAGAAAATAAGATTATTATTAATAAGAAGTCTTTTTTTATCATAAAGCAGGTCTAGGTGCTATGTAAATACTGTGAAATTATCAAACGCTCAATCCTTTGAGACATGCACACAGCCCGTATTCAGAAACTATGCCTTTAAACTAGCCGTCAGGGCTTCCTTAAGGTTGTGATGTCACAACTATGCAGTCACCGGTACAAGTGCCGCTAAACTCCATGTAGTTAACACACACGTTGAGTCCCCGGACGCTGTGAAGACGGCGACAGCACAGATGCGGAAGACCGGAAACACGGACCGATCAGAGCAGACTGGGCTTTTTCTGGAGGGGTTCTTAAAGAGACAGGCGCTAAAACGGAGCGTTTCAGACAGAGGGTGAATACAGGTTTATTCAGACAGACAGTATGACAAAAATAATATGTTTTTTGAACACTAAAGCATGTCAACATGTTCTAGTTGAAACCCAGAATACAAGTATGAACCTAAAAATGAGCATATGTCCTCTTTAAGATTAGAAAAACTTAAATAAGGACTGTTCAATGTTGTATATTGCTGTTCAGCTTCCTGAAATGTTGAGTTAGACGACCAAAATATTAAAGTTTTAATGCAGTTTCCTGCCAAGATCAGCAGCAAAATGTCACAGAAAATGTGCAAAAGTGAGGTATTTTTTGTTCACTTGGCTCGCTGTCAGTGTGGACATCTCAACTGAAACTGCTGACTGACAGACAAGAGTTGCTCTTTTTGTGCTCGACTAGCTGACAGTGCTGTGCTCGTGCTTATTTAGGACACATGTCTGACAGCTGGCATTGCCAGGGCACAGTGGATTTAAACAAGACAAGAATCTGAATTAGTTTAGGCTTAATATAGCCAATAACAATCAATAAAATATGCCTGAACTGGCACTGACACTGATCATGTAAAAGGGCTGGGGACATCCCTAGTTGCTATTCATAGGGACAGTCTTAGAGGCATCTGTAGTGTCAGCAGTTGATGTAGTAGTAGTAGTAATGGTTGCTATAATAGCCTGTAATATCGATTATAACTGTGTGAAAGACATAATGGCGGCTGCAAGGTTTTGTTTTTGTCCAATTACCAACATTCAGCCCTACAAACTTCACTCCAATAGTTCAACGTATCATAGAACGGTTAATATGACATGTTTCAAAAAGTTATTCCTAATTTTTCGTGCATTTTCCTACGAATGTCCAGCAGCACGTGTGAATATCCACTAGTTACAGGCATACAGTCTTTTCAAAATAAACTTCCGTCTTCACATGAAACAACTTGGTTAGGTTTAGGCAACAAAACTACTTAGTTGGTTAGTTAGGTTTTTGGGTTAAAATAACTCAAAGTACGCAAGTTACATGACAAATAAATCAACGTTGACTTCTGGTTTCACATGGGACATGAACAGCGGTCCCCCGGGCGAACGTCTGGGGTTTTTTGACCTACCCATCCCGACCTCCTCCCTACATGGCGTTAGTCACTCTTTATACTTCCTAGTTCGCGTTTATGTGGATTACATACAAATTGATTTCACAGGATATATACGAATTACAGCGCATTACTTTTCGTATGTATAGCTACAAACGGTTTATGAGAACAGCCTGAATAGTTACTTGGCTATCAGAAAGTTGCTACCACCCCAGATCAGGGACTTTTTGGGTTAAGGAACTAAATTTAGACCCTGGTTTCTGTGGTTAAAATGCAGGTAAGACTCCTGTGCTCCTAAAAAAATCCCTAAATGTTGAACAGGCTTATAGTAAAACCAGTAGAAGTAGTAAAAACACTATTGAGAGGCTGTTGTAAACATAGTAAAAGCTCTTAGATTAGAACAGATTAGTAGTAGCGTTAGAAGATGGAGTAGTGGTGTAGGTAGGGTTGATATTTAACCATGTCATGTGTCTCCAGGTGTGGGCCTCTTCTCTCTGGTCCTGGGTCTGGTCTGCGCCCAGTGCTGCTGCCGCAACACCACGCACACCCCACGCTCGCGCAACAAACTGATGGACCTGGAGATGGACTGACAAACACTTTCCCCGGCACCGACACACTGCAGCGCTCACCGGAAACACCACACACACAGCAGACACACGCCCATAGACGATTTCTGGGACACCCAGTTGTTTCCGTGCGACGGACATTGGGAGTAAAAAATGACACGTCGCTTCGGAAGCCTGACTTGTCAAAATCGCAGGGCTTTCTGAGGTGCTCGGGGGTTTCTTCAGCTCTGCAGTGGAGGAGCGGGGGAACTTTTACAATGACACTTCAGTTTCTGTGGAGATCCATTGAAATCTGTGAGCTTCCAGTGATTTTTACACCGGTATCCTTGCTCCCCGTTATGACCATAGCACTACAAGAACAGGAGGCTTCTGAGACATCACTGCCACTTGGGAATAAAGGACCACTTAACAGATCTGCTGCCTCTGTAACCACTAGGGATAACACGTGAAGCGCTCAGGCTGGACTACTGTATTTTTTTTCTTACGATGCCAAGGCTCCCTGCAAAGTACAACCAGGCTGTGTTCCTGTCTCTCAGAGTTAACGGCACACCAGCGTACCCCCTTGAATTTTCTTTTTTATGAGGAAGCACAGAAAATTCAAGGGGTGGTTGGTGTTGGAGAGACACGTACCTGAGCCTCAACATATTCCTGTTAAGTCACATGTTATTTTGTATTTGCAGAGACTGGCGGGTTAGGCAGCCTGAGCCTCATGGTCATGGAGTAAACGTCATGTTCATGCGGGCAGCAGAAGTCCAAGAAAACAACGTGCTTTCCACACGAGAGGTATTGCACTACCACCCCAGAGTATTCCTACCTTAACAAAAGGACAATATCTTTTATTCTCAACTCTAGTTTTTTGAAAATTACGAGATTTTAAGACATTTTTAAGCTTTACAAGGAGATATGCAGTCAGTGTGTTTGTGTGTGAGATATACCGTACGTGGTGCCAATATTTTGAACTGACGGAGGTTCATATCGCCAGACGTCAACACTTGAACAGCCGCTAAAAAGTGGCGACAGCAAGCACTCTGCTTTTCTAGATATTCAGAAATGTATCCTGCTGTTATTTTACCAGAGTCTCGTGTGTGTTGGTGTGAGTGCCGTGCTACAGTATGTGAGACAAAGAGTTGCATGTACTGTTTTATAATGACAGACTGATGTCAACACAAGCCTTTTCCTGGGTCACATTTTGATGACGTCAAAGCCTCCTACATCCAGATTTTTTAAACCTTGCGGTCACTAGTCTAGCTACATGACTCTGGTACAAGAAACTCTTACCTCCATGTTTTGAACAGGAAAATCACGCATGATTCTCAGTTTAATTTTTGCTCCTTAAAGGACTAGTTGAACATTTTGGGAAATATGTTTATTCGCTTTCTTTGTGCATTGAGTGCGGAGCTAGAGTCAGGGTGCAGTTAGCCTAGCTTAGCATAAAGACTGGAAGCGGGGGGAAACCGCTAGCCTGGTTCTGTAAAAAGTGACTAAAATCGCCCACAAGCACCGCTAAAGCTCGCTAATTAACACGTTGTAGGTTGTTTGTTTAATCCGTAGACATGTTTGTTTGATGGGAAGCTACATGGTGTAACTATTTCTTGGCTATGCGGATGGATAAACTGTTCATTAAGAAATAGTTCTAGCATGTAACGCCTCCTAAAACCACAATTTGTCTCTATTGCAATACGTTTTGTGTACGGATTAAACACACACGATACAATGTGTTAAGTAGAGGCATTTTTATGAATTTTAGCCAGCTGTTTCTCTCTGCTTCCAGTCTTTATGCTAAGCTATGCTAACCACATCCTGACAAGAAGCAATCTTCTTATCTAACTCTCAAAAAAGGAAGCAAATAATTCCCAAAATGTTGAGCTATTCTTTTAAACATCACATGACTTCAATGAGTTCAAGGGGCAGTAAACATTTCGGTAAATCCTCTTGTCACTTTTGGTTTAGCTAGGCTATCACTAGCAAACAAGCTGTACTCAAATAATGTCAGTGTTCCTTAAACGTCGCTAGCTAGAAAGATAATCAGTAAACTCCAGCACTAGATGTGGCCCTTTTCCAAATCATTTGAGGTGTTTTATCTCGACTCTCTCTGAGAAAAGTTGTACCTTGCACTTCCAAAAAGTGAAAATCATCAACTTTACCAGCTGATAATGGAAGTAAGCTGTTCCCAACATGTGCCAGCTGAGTCTCTGTGGTGTTTTTTATAGCAAATGAATGAATAGTTGTGTCACGTTGACTGCTGTGTGAACGCACACTCACAGTCCCAGCAACAACAACAACAACAACACAAAGTGAGGACGTTTCTGTCCAAACCCAGCGGGATCCAAACAGACCTGTTAGGTTTGTAATAACTTGTGCCAGGCTGTGTTTCCTCCTTCACTGACTGGGCTTGGATAGGGCTTCGTTTGAGGTTTTAAAAAGGTATTTTAAGCAACTATCCGAACTTAACGAGCAATATGAGGCTGTAGTCAGGTCACAGCTTGTGTGAAGCTGCACTCTGGACACAAAACGGGTGTTTTCTGATTGGTTATCCAAACAATGCATCCGTCGCCCACTCAGCTCTGCACAAAACCGCCTCAAATGCGGCCTGGCCAGCCAGCCAAGCCAGAAATATTATCCAATCAAAGCTCAAATCCATAAATATCTCTGACTGATGATACTCAAAGTGTTTATTTCATAGTTGCACAAATGCGCAACACCATCAGCTACAGCAGACACCAAGACAAACCTGTACGACATGTGTGTTTTGGCTTGATTGATGGTGACAGTTACTTCAGAAACTTCCAATACGTCTCCATGAACCCACTCCACAGGTGTGTGTGATAGAGCAAAATGGGTTTTCCCACTGTCATTAACACACATTCACAGTACTTGAGCACACAGGTGAATAATAGGGCTCTGTGCCAAATGCTCTTAACAGTAAACACACACACACACACGTAGCATTGATGCACGCCACTGAACACGCCACTGCAAGGTTTCCCCAGTGTCCTTTTTATTTTGTCATTTTATTGCAACGAGTATGATGAATCATGATGACGTTTTTTTTAATAAATAGATTTGTAAGATGTATTCATTTTGTACATTATTTTCTATGTTCTGTTTTTATTGTGTTTTTATGCCGATGATGATGAGTTGTTGATGTCATACCGACAAGGGAAAGCCACTGATGTCGGTATGTGCTGCTGAATGTTGAAAATGCTTGTCAGAGTTGCAGCAATGATTAGAGACTGTAGACAAACAGCTCAGGTGCTGTCATCACAGTTTATTTGACAAAAGAATAGACAAAGAAAGTTTTTTAGTTTTAACTAAAAACCACAACTTGTTCTTTTTTTTGCATTTCTGTTTGTGTACGGCGAAAAAAGAGGAGATATAACTGGTAATTAGTGAGCTTTTTCTCTCGTAGAGAAAGCAAATAAGTGCTGTTCACAAATTGTTTAAAGTCAAAGTGAAAATGTAATTATCTTCACTTTTTGTATAAGGAAATATAAATTATAATCATAGACGGACATATCTATGAGTGGGTGTTTCCCACGACAGCAGTTGATTGACATTTGAGAGCTGCTGTTGCTAAGAGACGCACTCTCACTTGTCACTGGAGCACGTCATCGCCCTGAAGCATTACTTCATTGTTTTCAATAAACCCACATAACGTTAGCTACCAAACATTAACCATTTAAACCGTCTCTCCCTTTTACATTCAACCTTTGGGAGGACCCAAGCTAGCTTGCCAACGTTAGCACATATTAAATGCTAATTGAATGTCGGGGGCGCTATCACTGCAGACAAATAAATAAAACTTAAAGCACACAAGTCAAAACTAACACCAAGGATATACTACTGATCTACTTTAAATTGTTCCTTTAATGTTGCGCTTTTATTTTGTGATCTCTTAGATTTTACAGGCATGTAAGCACCAAAAAGTTAAAGGTACAGTGTGTAGGATTTGGTGGCATCTAGTGGCGTGGTTGCAGATTGCAACCAACATGGCGGACTCCGTGAAGAGGACCTGCTCCCTATGTAGCTATAAAGGGCTCATTCTAAGCTAACGAAAACACAACGATTCTTAGTTTCAGGTGATTATACACTAATGAAAACATAGTTAGGAATATTATATTCCATTTCTGCTAATCGATCCCCCAAAATCCTACACACTGGCCCTTTAAATGAAGTCCAACCCACAGAGCAGCAACAGGAGCTCTGATTGGCCAGCTGTTATTTGTTAATGGGAGTGGTCCGAGCTAATCAGAGCTCCTGCTGATGATTTATCAGTTATTAATTCATCAATTAAAGACTTAATTATTAGGCTACGAGGAGGGTTCACTCTGCTTCACCCAAAGCAACATTTATGTGTTTTGTTTAACACGTTTCTGCTGGTAAAGTTGATTTATTGTCTGAATAACACCAATAGATAATTAATTGTGGAGCTAGCCCTGGCTGGCCCACATTTGCCCTTTCTGTTGAAATGTGGCTGCTAATTTCTTTTTTTTCCACAGGATGTGATGCGGTCGTGATCAGAGTTCCTACTGTGAGACTTGTGACAAATATGGGCCAATTTGGTTTTTCTTCTCCGTCTCTGGGCAAGCCATCAATCAGGTTTTTCTATGCTTGCAAACATCTGAAAAAAAAACACAACTTCAAAAACTTCTGGCAGAATAAATGTTTTATAATTCAACGTTGGACCGCGGCTATATCTCTTCCTCTTCCTTCCATGTCTTTAATACCGTGTCACCCATCCCCTTGTTAGTCTTATGGGGTTTATTTTCTGCCTGTTTATAGTCTTTCTCTCTCTCTCTGTCTGTTTGTCACCAATCTCTCTTTCACTCCACATCTCTCTGCTCCACTTCCTCTCTGTATTTCTCTCCTCACCACACCGATCTCGCTTCACTCTTCATTAGAAATGCAGATGAGTTGAAACCTCAGTCGCTCTCCTGGGTTTTGATTTTTTTTTTTTACACCTCTTTAACAACAGTTTCTCCATCCAACTCTCTCTCTTCCAAAATCCCTCTTTCTCTTTCTCTCATCTCCACATGAGATGGAGATGAGAGAAAAGAAAGATCCAGTGTCGATTGGCTCGGTCTGTGGCTTTTCTAACTTGCACTCCTTCTCTCTCAGGGTCCGTTTGACCCAGTTTCCTCGTCTCTGTGTGTGTGTGTGTTCATGCCTGTCATGGATCATTTGGTAATGTGGCCTCGTCTAACCATTGTCTTCCTTAATTGACTCGAAAAACAGCACAGGATATTTCTTGTTTGCCGCCACCGTACACTCGGAGGTGGCGCATTTCGTGGTGTTACCCACCGGCTCCGACTTGTCACAGCTTGAGGGTTGCTCCACATAACAAAAATTTCAGACAGAAAAATTTAGCAGCGCAAGGAGGGAAGTAAGCAGCCTGTTCTCCCCAGAGTCTACCAGAGGCGACACGTTTTCTCGTATTCATTGTAATCAACGCCGATGTTTACAGCAGCTCCAAACAGCCAGCAGCCTCGGCTCCGTCACACCAGTCTGCTGTCGGTTTCTTGCCCGTTTAAACGCAGTAGTTTGGTGTATTTTGTCTCTTCGCTGTTTTTCTCTCTCAAAAAAATACTTGGATTGGATAGAAGCAGTTTCTATTTGTTTCCTGATGTGCCAATGTTCCAAAAAATCTTCTCATATCAGAAATTGAAGAGAAAATTCAAATCAGATTTTCAGCCAAAACCTTTCACTAGAGATGTTTTATATCCAATTTTCCCCCAGTTTTAATATAAATAGTACTCCAGAGATATACAGTTGTATTGCACTTCCATAAAGCTGGAGGAGAGAGTCACTATTGCAGCGATCTCGAAACCCATCGGCTTTTGGTATCCAATAGCCGATGGGTTTGAGAGACGACATGTACAACTAGATTGTGTCACAAGTAGCCAGTTTACAGTCAGTTAACAGTTTATTTGTTTAGCTAATAAAAAGTTGGTGGGTTGTGAGATTAGACATAGACTGTATAAGAAGTGGACGTAGTCACCGTGATGTCATTCATTGGTACGTGGACTGCCGTTTTGAAGCCTTGAGTTCGGTATTTTGGCCGTCGCCATCTTGGTCTTTTGCAACCAGGAAGTCACTGCAGTCACTGCAGCATTTGCTTCACTTCTCATACCCCGGAGTAGCCCACTGTTTCCGCCTCTTTTGCTCTCCACACGGACTGTTTACCTGCATGCAACCAAAGCCTGCTCAAACGTGATTGGTCAATAGTACTCGGACTACAAACGGAAACCAGAACACCTCCAATATCAAAATCTTGTCCGGTTGCCTACAGTTTCTGCAGATATCAGATTACTATTGCAGCAACAAGTACATGATCCCTCACTGGCTTCCCACCAGTGAGTATCAATATTAGCGTCCTGTGAGATTGGAGTCAAAAACCTTCTGAAACATGTTTCTTTTTCTTTTCGTTTAAGGAATAGCTAGTTTGAATAATACATATTCATCATGGACCGGGACTTGAAATCCCAGTATTTCCCGGGAATTCTTGGAAACCAGTTGGACGTATTGAAACTGATGATGTTGAGATGATCTAAATATGTTGTATAATTGGTAGCGTTTTCAAAGACGGCAAACTTTTAAGAGGAAAAGAAATGTTAAAAGTATGCTGTGTTTTTGACCTTTAGTACCACTATGGAGCAGGTTGGTTATAAATTCACAGCATGACCCCTTTTCCCACCATTTCCCAGCACACAGGTCGGCTCTGACATGAAGCTCAACAGCTGTTTCCCTGCCGGAGCTGCTGCGGTATGACTTGCCTGGGTGTGTGATGACGGACGTCTTCAAACCCAGACCCCGAATCGCCCAAAGCGTGTCTTTTCAACACCCTGTGATGAGGCTGACGGAGCATGGCGGCCGGCCCGCGGTTGAGATCGCACCGACGGCGTCCATGTGGCCGAGTCACTCATCACCAGCAGCGGGAGGTTCACTTCAATTAACATCCAGCGTTGCAGCACGGAGAGGTGAAACAGGCGCTGTGCTTTCTCACACCAACGCTCATTTCTTCTATCCCCCACAGGTGCTACTGCACCTTCGGTAGCCACAGTTTACCCACAATGCTCCACGGCGGCTCCGAGGCATGTGGAGCTACTGTGAAGTGTTAATATACTGAAGTATTTATACAAGTTAAGTCCCCTCAGCCCTTTAGCTTTGCCTCGGATTAGTTAAAGAATGTAAACCGGATGTGTGTGTGAATGTGTGAGGTGTGTCTCTAGTCTGGTTTTTATCAAGCAATTTCCAGAATAACACAAACAATGAAGGTGCAGTATATAGACATACAGTATATCATGTTTCAGGCCTGAGTTCGTTGCATCAACACTTCATCAGTTATTGCTCTAGAAAGAAAAGCATAGAGTAATCCCACACGGGGCCAGAAAGCAAATACTGCTCAGTCCACTTACTTTACACCCTACTCAAGTAGTGTATTTACTAGAGTATTTCCATTATATGCTACTTTCTACTTCTACTGACAATTCAGAGGCACGTTCAGGTCCAGATAATAATACAAAATATAACCAACTAATAAATTCTGATGTGTTATTATAGGTTAAGATAAGACTGTTGATCCCCTGGAGGGAAATTCACAAGCTACCCAGCAGCACGTAAAGAGATCAACCAAAGTGATGCACACATTAATGCATTAATAATTATAATCCAATAAAAGAGTATATATTATTCTGAAATAGGGCTGGGCGATAATTCAATATGATAATTTGTCGTCTTTCAGTGGAATGATGACGAAATCATATATCTAAATAAACAACACTAAATTGATGTTATTTCTTTATAACAGACCGTTGCTATGTATAACAGACCGTTGCTATGGGCGCAGTCCTGATGTCGGACTCTGGCGAACCGTTTTTGTGTCAAATTATTAATTTCTTAAGTAAGTAGCCGTGTAATAAGCGGGATAATGTACAGCTAGCTGTGCAGCATCGCCCTG
>CAKAKR010036224.1:0-36667 GCA_916700685.1 Adelosebastes latens | reverse complement strand
TTTAGCTCACTCTAATTAATATAGACATGTAATTTAAACACTTCATGTATAAGTGGCAAACTGATGTTCTCCAACAAGGCAGACATTATGAGAGGTCACTACAGTTTTATCCACATCCTGTTAAAGCTCAAATGAGTGCAAAGGACAATAATATCATTGTACCATTTTTAGTTACATTCATGCCTATAAATAGCACTCGATGTGCTCCGAGCTAACGCTCAGCTGACCTCTTCTCCAGGGTAGGACGCTCCAGAAGACAAACATTGTACCAGGACACAGAACTGACCTAGTTTCTTTTCTTCCAACTGTCCAACAATAAAAAATGTCTTAAAACAAATACATGTTTTACTTATGTGTATTTATGTGTTTTGTAACATAGGGACATTTTTCTAAAAAACATCATTTTTTAAAGTACAGGATTTCACTGAACAGTAACGTTTATCATATGTTATAAAATCATCATCATTTTCGGTGTGAGGTATTAAAGAGCTTAGATTTATCCCAGTAAAATATGTCTCTGTATGTCTTGTAGATGATCCCCTATTGCACATGTGCTGTACTTCCTACACCAGTAGTGTTTAGTATAACCATGAAGTGGCACTGACATCTAGTGGTTTGAGTTGTAATCACTAAATTTGCCAACTATTGGGAATTTGTAAATTAATTCAGTATTGAATCATTGATTCTTTTCAAACCAGTGGTTCCCAAACAGCAGGGTTGAGATGAAAGTAATGAAAGAGACAAAAAAGAGAGCAAAAAACAATCTTAAATTGTGTGAAAGAATTGATAGTTTTACCTCTCTGATCCTATAAAAATTGATCAAATGAAACAAAGACAAAAAATAACTCTTTGATTGCTGCTCACAACTCGTCCCCACACCAGGGCTATAACCTGTGACGAGGAGTCTCAAGTAGATATTACTTCCTCTCCGGGTCCTCATCAGGGTGGAAAAAGATTGTTTGCACCTGCAACACACCACAAATAACCAATATTGCATCACATGAAATAACCAACAGATACCGAGAACACAGCTGTCACAATGGCATCAAAATACTAATATAAGAAATGTAAAAGAAAAAAAATAATGTCCATACAAATCATATCACTGGGATGATGCAGTGTCATCAGTAACTACAATTGGAAAGTTATTTTATAATTTATTTTCTAATGAATCCCAATCAAATTCCAATTAATGTTTCTCAGATACTACTTATTTTTAATTGGTCACAAGCCAAGAAGGCTGGGTATCACTGTCTTAAACCAAATATTCCCCATTTGACTGTATGAACTGGTATCATATGAAACTAGAAATGGGTTCTATGGGTACCCACGAGTCTCCCATTTTACAGACATGCCCACTTTATGATAATCGCATGCAGTTTTGGGCAAAAACCATGCAGTTTTTTTCATGGAGTTTAAATGTGTTGTAAAAATGGTGTATTTGAATATTGAATATTGAGCAACATTGAGTCTCAATATTTGGGCTAGTGTGCCAGTGTAAAGACATTTTTAGCTAAATCATTTATTCACTAAAAACAGATTTAAAATGCAGTTTTTCAAGGGTGATAAAGAAGCTCTGACTAGCTGAATGAGGGTTTCTTTTACAGCACTGGGGGGCAGTGAAATGCTGCGAATAAACCTGAACACACAGGCCTCTGCTTTCTCTTCTTTGTTTTTCTCACTTTTAAGGACATCTCAAACAAGATGACAAGAGATATTGAGCAGAGAACTAATATGAAACCTAAATGGCCAAAGTCAGGGGGAGAGGGTGAAGACGTGGTCAAATAAAACTCTAAATTAGACTTATATTATATATTATTCAATCATTTATTCTCCTAAATAAATTATGTTTATGTGTGAAAAGTAGAAATAGATGTGGAAAAAATACAGAGGACATGTGCTCAGTTACAGCCTGAATGTTAACAGAGCCAATGTACTGGCAAGCGCATACTGTAAGTTCATCATAAGTAAGAGTGAACCCTGAGTGCCATGATCGTCTTCTTCACATATGGCTATATGGAAACCCGTGACCTTGAGTTTAAAATAGGTGCCGAGAACACACAGTGTTCTGACCCCCTTAGTGGCCGTCAAGACAAGAACAGATCTGAAGTAGATGACCCACTGTGCACATTCCTCAGTATCTCCCCCGGGAGTGGACATGTGCTGTGCATCTTCTCCCCGAAGCAGACGCACCTTAGTGTGGCCTCGACCTCCGGGGGGGTCTTTCTTTTCCTCCCACTAGTAGTACATCCTCCACATCCCCCCGTGCCTGCTGCTTAAAAACACTTTTTTTGTCTTTATGTTATTGTAACAAAGTAGAATTCAAGTAGCAGGATGTGAAAAGGAGGAGAAGAGGTGCAGATAGAAAGGAGGAGAGGATTCGTGATAAACATATTAACTGAGTGGGCGAGAATAGAGACAGACGAGAGGAGGGAACGCAACAGCATATTACACTCCAAGCGTGGGAAATCTCCTGGCGTGGGTCCCTTGTGAAAAGGGAAAACTGTGCTAGTGACTCTCAGTTCCTCACGGTTCACATCCTCTGTCCTCTCAGGATCACACTCATGCCTGAAAAAAAGAGTGGCTTCACATACTGAATATCTGCTGCATCTTCCATTCCCCGTAGTGATGCATCATTTCACTTTGCAGTGTATGTATTTCAATAAGGATTAGCAGTTTCAGTTAGATTCGGTTTAATTGCTATATTCTTGCAACAAACACTCTGGATAGTGTCTCAAGTACTGTTCCTCAGAACAATTTGGAAGTACTTTATTTAAATGTTTCCATTTTCTGCTATTTTATACTTCTACTCCACTACATTTACTGTAAGAGGAAATTCTGTACTTACTACTTTTATTTGAGAGCTATATTTACTTTTCAGATTTAAGATTTTGCAAAAATTAGTGACTTATAAAACATAAAATGCAAACCAGTCACGTTTCAGACATAGCAGTTCCACAAAAGAGTGACTTCCCCTACAAACTTCTCCGATGGTTCATTTTAATAACTTGAAATCCAACAAGGTGAAATGATCCAATTATTCATTAGAGAAAAGCCTGTAGCAAATGTGTGTACTACTTTTACTTAATTAAGTTTTTGAATGCAGGACCTTTACTTGTATTATTTTTGCATTGTTGAATTTGTACTTTTTGCGTAAAGGACCTGAGTAGGGGAGAGTGGGGTCGGTTGAGACACTTTTGTATCGACACCAAATAACCTTCCACAAACAACTTGAACAGTAATGAAAATAATTTGATTCCTGAACGGATACAGGTGTCTGCAAACAATTTATCAAGTTTTTTTAGAGCCAAACCCAAAATTTTGTGAAATGTACGGAGTGTAAGGAGTGCATTTTCCCAAAATTCTGCATCTCCGGGACGGTTGGGACACCTTGTTCTGGGTTAAAAAAATATAATTTAAATTGAAAAAAATGCAGTCTAAAGTTGAACACCTTATATTAATAATGTCACTTGTTCACACATTTCTTTGAGAAAAAGAAAACATTTGTAAAATGATTATATGTTCATAAATTTCTGAGATATGAAATTTGGCAAAAAACTGGGTTCTTTTTGTTGATTTGTAACATGTTAGGAACTATAAATTATACTGTACCAACTGTCTCATGGAGAGCATGACACACCCTGGACTCCTGTGCTAGCTACCAACAAAATTTCAGACAGCTAACACTAACATCAACTTCTAGAAAAAAGCTTTCAATAATATGTTTTTGTATGTGGCATAACTAAAAACAGTATGGTAGAAAAAAGATAACAAAATAGCCAAAAGTGTACTTTCATGCTGTATATATCAAAACTATTAATTAAATTGTGATGAATAGTCAGAAGGTCTCCACTTTGAGGTTGAAAGTGAAGAGGGTGTGGCTGAGTATGAGCATGGTGAATGGCAAAGGCATAGTTGCTTTTTAACCTGCTAAAAAGGCACCGCCCTAACCGACCCCGGTCTCCCCTATACTTCATCCACCACTGTCATTTTTAAAACTGTACAGCACATTTTGCTCCTAATGAGGCAAAGCATTGAACGTCATAGAGTAATGTGACTTAAAATATGCAGGAATGGACAAATGAACAGAATAAATCGGGCAAATATTTAGATAATAATAGTAAAGATAATAGAAGGACAGGAAATTAAAAGAGGAAATAGAATAACATGCCTCCATTATAGCTCTACTAAAACACTCTTGTTTAGAAATGTTGTGTAGCAATCCATCAACACGAGGTAAATGAGCTTACTTTGGCTGGATCTGAGTGTTGCCTATAAATCCACTCTAAGCACATACAGGTTTAGAGGACCATTTTTCAGCTATTGTTTTTATATTTTTCACCCGCGCCGACCTTAACACTTTGTCCAAGCCTTTCCCAGCATCCATTGTGGTCTGGGAATACTCCACGTTTATTTCAGAGGGTGTGGTTTTTTAAGGTCACCACTGAACTCTATGACGATCTTGAACGCACATCTGCCAGATCTAATAGCATGTTTACCAGCATTCACATATTTCTGTTGTAGACGCTTCAATAATTACGACCAGACGTTTTGCACAATAACAAAGTGGGTCTTACAACACATCTCTCCATTCAGAGATGAAATAGACCAAAAGCTCATTCATTCCCTACCTCACACTGAACTGTCAAGTGTTTGTTCATATTTTCAGAATTTACTCTGTACCTCATCCCTTTATTCTCTCTTCTGATCAAAAGCCAACCATTGTTATTCAAATTTGAACAAGGGCTCTTCTTCATGTGAATTGTGAAAGCGGGATTAGACAGCACTTATCCTGACAGAGTTCAAGTGAGGCCAAAACATTAATTACAATGAGTTTATTATTTGGTAGTTCAGAAAAATGTATGTAATGCGGCAGAGGTCAGCTGTCTGGAAAATCATGACCGCATCTATCCCATAATCTGCATCGGGAAAGAGGAACAGTGGTTACATTATTTTTAATTGTTGTGTGTTTGCTGTATCATGCTATATATGCTTTAATGACATTATTCTGGATTTTGTCTTTATCTTTTCTTTTAAATGGACTGATATTGCACCTTTTTAGTCTCAAAGCGTTTTACACTATATGTCAACATTCACCCATTCACACATATCTAATACATATATACATATTATATCTAAATACTCATTCACACACCGATGGCACAGCCTTCTGGTTCAGCATCTTGCCCAAGGACACCTTGACTTAGACTGTATTGATTGCAGGTTTTAACTTGCCAATGCCATCTAATGTAATTGTGTATTGTATTGTATTGTATCTCCCAATAATTTAACCTCTTTCATTTGACCACTGCCATTTGTTAAGTACCATTTTTTTCCCTTTTTCTTGTAGTGCATATAATCATATTTTTGTTATATTTACATTTAACACCATTTTTTTTGTATTCCACCCATTTCATGCCACATTTAAAATCATTTTATAAATATTCATGCAACTGAGTTTGTGAATCTGCTACTGCAATGAGTGCTGGTTGTATCATCCGCCAACATATGTGCATTTGAATTGGCTAACACTGAGGGGAGATGATTTGTGTATATAATAAACAACAATGGTCCGAGGCAACTTCCATGTGGGATGCCACAGGTAACGATAGGTGGGGAAGAAAAGGAGCCATATATAAATTGCTTTTTAACATTTTAGGATTTCTTCCAATTCATAGCATTCACACTGAATCCATAATGATTTTTTTTTTTTTAAGTAAAATTGTGATCTATTAAATCAAACACTGCATTTTAATCAAGAAGAAGTAGGGACACAAGTTTACCTTGGTCAAGGGCACTTAGCCACTCATCTGTATCAAAGCAGTTTCAGTAGAATGATTTTTACGATATGCATGTTGAGCATCAGTTAGAAGGTTATTAGTTTCCATATATTTCCAAACGTGATAACATACTGTTCTTTCCAGAATTCTTTGAATAATTGGGCGACTGTTGGGTGCAATAAAAGCTATTTTAGCATCCATAGGAACGGGGCCAATTATTGCATGTTTCCATTCTGTGGGAAACTTTCCTTGTTGCAAAGAAAGATCAAATGTATATTGTACAGGTCTAGCAATATATCAGGCTGCAGATTTCAACAGTTTGTTGTCAATAAGATCGTACCCTGGGGATTTATTATCAGGACAGTGAAATCAGATTTTTGTCAGTGTCATCTAATCTGGTAATACAAGACTACAATTTTTCCCCGTCATTATCTTTTTGTGTATTTCACCTACTAATGATTCATTCAATTTGGGGCATTATTATTCATATTGGACCTGATTAATTTACCTTTGATTCAAAGGGACACCTCTGTCCCCATATTTTTGTGCAGCCTACTTTTGGTCTAAGGCTGTTTTTCATAGTGTGCTACCAACTCAGCCCAGTGTCCAAGGGATTTACATCCTTTTACATCCTTTTAGTATGAGTGACGTGTGCTTGATGTGTTTTGGTTTTGTCTCTGTTTGCTTGTGTCCCTCTCGTCCCCTCTCTCCTTCTCACTACTCACCTGGACATAATCTGCAATCGGCACACCTGCCCACCAATCAAGCAAGCTCCTCTCCACTTCAAAAACTCCAACAGCCAGTCTCAGTCTGATTGTTGCCATTCATGGTTTGTCAATGTGCCATGCTTCCAGCTCCTGCTAGTGATGTTGCCAGTTTGTTTCCTGTTTATCTGTTTGCTTCCTTGCCTGTCTGCTCGCCTCAACTAACAGCTGCTCTTCACCCTCCCGTTATCATAACGAGGGCGTCAAATACCGAGGCTTTGTCACAGCCGTCAGCGTTTGTTACCGCCGCACCTTTAGCGCTGGTACAAAACGCAATAAACTTAAAAAATAAATGAACTATAATGTAAAACCATCCTCGGCAACAGTAAACGCTCCAAGAAATTGCGCTGGGAGTGTGGTGACGTAGTTTAAAGTGCGAAAAGACCCACACCAGGTGGATGGGTGGGGAGGTGGATGGGCCCAACAAACACAAGGCTTTCATCCAGGAGGCCGCTGTTCGTGTCCTCTGCGTTAAGTTTCACTTTCACGTTCCAATAAGCTGTTTGTTTGTGTCCCATGTTCACAACCATGTATTTCTTTCCTAAACCTAACTATAGTGGTTTTGTTGCCTAAACCTAAAGTGACGCCAAGGGGCGTGACAAAGCAGCGGTACGTGTCGAGTTGGGATGAGGACATGTTGGCTCATCCAGCCCTTTTCCCTCACCGCATCTGGGTCCAGGCACCGAAACCCTGACAATATGGGACCACACCTCATCATTTACGTTAAATGTCAACGTTGATGAAGTGAGGCAAAGGTTCACTACATCAAGGGCAGATTCAGGTGTCCACATACCTTTTGGCCATGTGTACTTTATATATTGAAACTGTAGACTTCTGGAAATTTAGATCTATTGTACTGACAGACTGTATGTTGCATAACATGTACAGCACAGGCCTACGTCACGCTGAGACAGTCACCAGATTAAACCACGTCTCAAAGTGCTCCTCAGTGCATTAACCCCTCCTTAATGGGAACATGACAAACAACATGTATGTGAGTTCCTGTTTCCACCATGTGACTGGACACTCTTCTGTTCACAGCCGCCTCAAACTGTTGCTGATATCCTGGCTTAGTTTCACCGTCGTGTTTGGTTTGGCTTTTTATTACATCGACAATTTTAAGGCAATTTGGTCTGATTTGTGTCCAGATCTCTCAAAACCAAACACATTTATACAGGCCTGCATTAAGTGGCTTGTGATAAACAATGTTGTTCTAAAGTTGAGGTTTATCTGATCTGATATAGATGTTGAAGTTCCTTAGCTGTCAAAACACACAGGAGTAGCTTGTGAGGTTGGACACAGCGTTTCTCATGGATCTTCATGTGATTTATGTTGATGTAAACTTTGCTGCCGTTGAAACTGTCCGCAACAGCTGGAATGAAAGCGCACGTAGTACTGCAAAAGGACTTTTGAGTGTACTGTGATACTGTAAATCATATGTTATATTTGTTTAGCTGGTGTAATTAAAAGAAGTAGATCCATTGTTAGCATTTAACGCTGACCTCTCCAATGGAAAATGCATTTTCTCTCGAAACGAAGAAAGCAATTTATTTCTCTAAGGCAGGAATGATAACGAATACATCATTATTTATCCTTGGGTTTTTCCCCCCCCTTCAGTGTTCAGGCCATAAATCCGTCTTAATTCAAGAGAAAACAGTCCCGTTAGCTCTTCTCTGTCCCCTTGTATGCGCCACATTCACCGGAAAAGCCTTAGCAAACAAACAATTTAAGGAAAACAATTAATGATGCTGTGGGAAAAGCGATTTAATTTCCTCTGTGGACAGAGCACTGAGAAACGAGACACCTCCTTAATCACACTGCCTCATGCCTGAGGTTCAGCACGACCGGCTTAGCAAGAGCACCAGAATGGGGGTTTGTAGCAGATCTGACATTTCCTCCCAATTTGGATTCAATCTGGCACCAACAAAGTGAAGAGTCTGAGGCTGATAATGTGAAAAATCCATTTAAAATCTCCCTTAATTCAGTCAGTGGTGACCTCTGTGACCTCCCTCTCTGTCATCGTACATGTTTGCTGTATCAGCCCTTAGCATAGACGAGTACATCACAATGTATGGGATAGTTATGTCACATCCTGTGCATTGGGAAATTAACTGAAGCACTCAATGTTCTTTTTTTAATCAGCTCCCTAACATCTGTTGGGGTGCTGATTGTGGGTTTTTTTACTATACTATAAGGAATGAACATGTTGGAGCTGATTTCTTTTGTCAGCCTTTCAGTCTGAAATAATGAAAATGAAAGGTATTCACAGGACAACCTGTTCTCACTCTCAACTCGATGCTTGGTCAGTGCCCCTCGGCATCTGATACCCGAGACCGGTACACCCTATAGCGTCTGTATGGGACACACCAGGCTTTCAACCAGGCGGTAACCTCCGGGTCTGAAAAGTGAAGCCAATACAGAAGTGCCACGATTTTTAAGCCTGCAGAGAAGCAAGACATGCATTGCATAACAGTGAGTGAAACTCGGCAAGATTGTATACAGTACATGGGTTTTGCCGACAGGAGCTTATTAGAAAGACATTACCTCCATAGTGTGCTGGCCAAACCTTCTAACCTGGAACTTCAGGCATCCTCAGGACTGATCTGGGTTCAGCAAAGGAAGTGGCAACAGTAAGGCCCTGTTCTGTATTTACCACAGAACCCACTGCCGCTGACCTGCTGACATCACCATGAGGCTTTTTTCCTTCCAATTCAAACACATTCTCCTCCAGAGCACCCTTACTTTGCAGCACTTATCTCAGATCTACCATTGTTGACCTTTAACTAGTGGGACGTGAGCGAAATGTCAGCAGAACTGTCTGCATCTCTATAATAGGAGCCAAGCAGTCATAACAAAGCTCAAACTTTAGCTCGGGATCGGCGCTTGCGGGTATTTCTGGAATAATGTCAGGCCGAGATTACACTCGCCTTCCTGTTTGGCAAAAAGAAGGCAACCATGACGCAGTTGCCTGATTTTCTTCCTTGGAAGACAGCAGTTACAGCAAATTACGTGCTCAGATGAAAAAAGAAATGATGACGGCAAAGAAACATAATAGTTGTGATGCTAATAATGTGTTCCCATTTTGAAAATGGAGTAATACGCGC
The DNA here is from genome assembly GCA_916700685.1 of Adelosebastes latens. NCBI lineage: Eukaryota > Metazoa > Chordata > Actinopteri > Perciformes > Sebastidae > Adelosebastes > Adelosebastes latens. The sequence continues at coordinate 27,019 of CAKAKR010036224.1, read as the reverse complement.
CCGCTCATCTTACTTCAAAGTGTTAATTGTTGTGTTGTTGTCTACAGGTACCACAAATATGTGTATTCAGTCAACTCTGGCTACATAACATCTGTTACGGCTTTGAATATTAAAGCTGTTTGTTTAAGCATTTGTATTTGATCAAGAAAAGCTCTTTATATATGCACTTTCAAGTCACGTAATTACAATGTTCAGGTTCAGTGGCTGTGAAACTGAATCCGCTAGAAAAACAAAAGCTCAAAAACTTGCAGATAAGCTCAGTACAGCAACTAAAGATACTGCATCATTAATACATCAACTGCCTTTGCGTGCAATATGGATCTTTATTGTGCCATTTGGTGACCATTACCTTTGAAAAACAGTGTTTTATGGTGTTGCCTGTGCTTTCACACGGCCATTACATCTGTAAGTTGAGCGTAGAGCTTCTGTCAGCGCGGTAAACAAAGCACCTGGATGCCAACTGGTGCCAGTTTATTTGAACAGCGGTGCAGCTATTGCCGTTGGCCTAAGTACACATCCATTCAAAGGACGGTCCCTTCCTGAACTTTGGCTTCCAGGAAAGTCTGTAATGAAAGCAAACTCCTCCTATGTAGCTTTGTGTGCTCGCCTTGTCTGTGCAGGCGATAAAGGAACTGTACCGCAACGAATAAACAAAAACAAAGCATTGTTTAGAGCCTCCAGGTCATATGCTCTCATTCTACTTTTTTTCTTTCATGACACAGTGCAAAGTGACTTAGCTGTGCACCCTGCTACTGGATTAAAATCTAAAAAGCAAAATAAAGAGATGATGTTTTATTTTCTGTTGCTATGACTTAGTATAATAATTAGGTAAAACAGACTATTTCAAATCATCCAGTTTGGTTTCATAATTTAAGATTACACTTCAGTACAAGCTTGTGAACTCAGCATGTAGTCAGAAGCACAATAGAGTGTTTTATTATTATTCAGTTTTTTTCTCACCTGTCATGGAGTCAATGACTTCAAGTGAACCTGACCATGACCTCAACTGAGGTTGAGGGCTGCAGGATGTAGCTGCAGGACCAGCCCGTTTGCAGGCGTATAAATGGCGTATAAATGCCAAGATAATGTGCAAGGCATTTAGCGTGCAATACGAACGCCTTTCTTGCTTTTTGCGTGTCATTTGTACGCCATGTAGTCTGCACTGAGTCCAATGTAAATGCATCCACCTAAATATGCTCAGAGCTAGTGACGTAGAATAAAAAGTGAGAAAGAGGTGGATGGGTCCAACAAATACAGGACTTTCAACCAGACCGGTTTTCGAGGCCAGTGTTTTTTTTTCTAAGTTACGCTAGTGACGTTTGTCACGTGTTTTTAGTGACGTTTGTGATGTATTTTCCATACTTCTGTTAAGTTGTTTCCCTATTTATTTTACTTAGTTTACATACTTATTTTAAGCCCAGTCATGCCATTTTTCCTAAACCTAAGTGAGTGGTTTTGTTGCCTCAACCTAACTGCAGATAGCAGTTAGGTTACCGTAGTTTTGTTGCGTGGCGTACAAAGGACACGCAAAAATCTGCGTTCAAATTACATACAAAAAGCCTAAAATGCGTCCACATGACACACAGAATGTCCTTGTAATGTTGTGCTATTTATGCGCCTACCCGTGAGACCGGGTTGGCAGGAGATATTTCTAAGGTTTTAAGGAATCTGCTTTAATTTTCTTGTTTTTCAGTTTTTTTTTAACCGAAAATCTCTGTACCAGGCTTTGTTGTTAGTCCTGGAATAAAAACACTGATACCAAGACAGCCTGATGTTTCAGTCAATTTCGATAAGTGCTGCACTTATGTAACTGGCAGGCCTCTATTATCTGCCTGCAACAAAGGCGTTAATAACATGGTACTGAAACGTGTGTGTTCTGAATACATGGCCGCGCCATCAAACTGAAACGTGTGTGTTCTGAATACATGGCCGCGCCATCAAACAGAACCCTTTTAACTGCTGGTTGCAGATCATGGCCCAATGTACGCCTCATGTCCCCCTTCCGTGGAACAAGGACTGTTTATCTGTTTGTTAGTAGAGTTAAACTGAATTAGAATTTTCCATTTTCCTGTTCTGGCTCATGTATCTGGATACTCATCTCATGGGGCTCGTCACTGGCAGATTGCGAGGATTGTTTACTTTCAATGTTCTGTACTGGTTTTGCACACTATGCATTAATCAATTACCCAAATGAAAAAAGTACTCTCAAGTTACTCAGTAAGTTATGTATTGCAATCATCACTTATGACTCACTAGAAGTGTGTGGCAGTGCCTCTGCCTGTATTTTCTTATTTGGTTGTGTTCAGGACATTTCTGGGCATCAACCTCTATAAAAACAACACATTCTCACTCCCAACTCGTCAAATACCGCCGCTTTAACTTAACTTCACTGACTAATGACTCCCATGACTCACAAGGCTGACGATACTGACAAGTCATGTGACAAAATAAGTCAACGTTACTTTTAGTTTCACACGGGACACGAGCACCAGTCTCCTGGCTGAAAGTATCGTGTTTATTTGACCCATATACCAACCCTTCCACCCGCCCTTGGCGGACTTTAGCTATCAATACTACGTCACTTGCTCCAACCGTTGAATAACGTCGTGGGTGGGTTTACATTGGAGTTAGTTTTAAAACCCGGTTCTTCACATGCTGTCGCCAAAGGGTGCCCCCGTGGGTCGGTATCCAATGCTGAGGGGCGCTGCCCAATCAGGGGTATTTCACGGGTTGGGAGTGATACCTGGTTGATAAAAACGTAGCGACCAGGTGGCAGATCGTAAGCACCTATCCAAGAAGAAGCCACGAAATTGGCGGAGACAGCGACGAAAAAGAACGAATATAGCGAACCGAAACGCCAAGCGGACAAAGCTCATTCCAAAACGAAAGTGAATCTAGGGTTGGCTTGGTTGTGTTTACACGGCGCAACCGAAAAATCCCACTCATTCTGCCTTTACGATATGCTTAAATATATTAAAACTATGCTTTCCATTTGTTTTGATATACTTTTGGATTTCAAAATAGTATTCTTAAGTATAAGAAATGGGCTGTCATATGTGTACTATACAAAAATAAATATATACATTTGTATAAATATACAAAAACAATATGGTGCTTTTGTACATTTACAGGTTAGGTATATTATTAGTAACATCATGCTTATTGAAAATAATTATACACACATATCACTTTTATCATTTCAGGTTCATACATCATTAGTTGGTTGGACCTTTTATCTTTAAAAGTTTTGTTTGTTCTTACATAATTTTTGAAATTTGAAGTATTGTGCATATAAAACTTGCTGCAATCCAAGCAGAATCCTAAAAAAATAATAGTATCATCTATATGATACAAGTTTGTGTGCTTTTTAACCGGCTGAGCTACTTTGTTTGTTTATATAATTAGTTTAGAGGTTTTTGCCAGAATCTGGCTCTGATCTGCATAAAAAAACAAAGTCATTGTCTTGTCTCATGCCTCAAGTCACTGTTGACTTTTTCAATATTCAACCAAGACAACAATCGTTCCCTTACCTCAACCAAGTGCCGCAAGTGCCTCAACAGAAACATAAAGAAGTTTAATGTTTAAAATAATGAATTGTATTGCCAGAACTGATATTGTGGGAAAAACTAATTAAATGTCTTCTAGTGTGTTGCAGATACTTTCAGTATCAGCATTTTACGGCCAATACGTTCATTAAAAACATTTCCTCATTATTTTGATAACAAACGTAATTTGGGCTGCAATACGATTCCCTCAAAACATGTTTGCTGTTGCAAATTAGTGATATGTAAATGTAATTTAAAGGAGACAAGGTTGGTTGAGCCACATCAGCTCTCACAGAATAATGAGACATGTTAAGACAAGGGTGCACAATCCTCTGAATTTGTTGTTTTATTTATCGTAAATACAAAAGTACATTTTGTATCTGCATCAAAGAGTAAAAAGTTGTTGTTTCTTGACCGATAGGAAATGTGATAAAGGCATCACTTTTGTATACTTTTTTTAACAGAAAGATTACAGTTCATACCATATAAACTTGGAGAAAATATCATTATAGAAGCAAGTTATAACAAAGATAAAAGTGAGAAAAAGCCAGTTCTCTCCACACTGCCAAGTAATAAAAATAAAACTGAGCAGTCCTGGTGAAAAGTAATGCATGCACTCTGGTTTGCTTGTTTTACTTGATTAACTGTCACATAACATGAGTCAACATAACATTAAACCTGTGTGCTTCGGCATTTGTCAAACTAAACCTGTCTCTGCATTAAATAAAGCAGTTTTTGGATGATGAAATCCAATATATATTATACAATTACGTTAGGGTCAGTGGAGAGTTAAATGTTTCACGGAGAGTTGGCGAGCCGAGCTGTGTGAGTATAAGGTATTAAATAAATGAGAGAGCATCCAGCTCAGAGTAACAAAACATCAGTCCTTGTCTTCCTGTTTACTTTCTAACACTTCAGGGATTTTACTGATCCTTTACAGTCGATTTGCCTCTGCCCTGTGATTGACCGTTCTGTATGAATCAAAACAACTTGATTCAAGGATTTTCTGTGTTTGGAGGCCGAGTTTCATTGCGGTTAAAGCCTTGAGATTCCAAATTAATAAAACCTTTAAATGACAAATAAACAAATTTTCTAAATTAAAAGACAGAGGTGATAAAGTCTTACTTTGTCAATGGAAAGCTTGAGGGCATGTTTTTGTCATCATAATGCTTAATAATAACAACTGTCTCCTTGAGAAGCCGCCTCCAGATAGATGGATTTAGTTGAGTACATGCCAGACTGCAATCATCCAGTTTTTTTTCAATGTTAAGGATTAAAAACACTCCAGTCTGCAGTTATTGAAAAAAATAATAAGATGCTGGTCCAAAATAAAGCAGAAGTATATGACTACTGTATTTCAAAAGTCTCTTTCCTGCCATCTCTCTGCTGTCAAATTCTATAATAACTGCATATAAATAACGGTCTTGTAGTTTGAGCATTTCCACAGTTTGCTCCAAACATTCAAGCTGTCAAAAAATCCTTTGCAAACTGTAAAGAACTTAGTTTTAATATTGCTGAAGTAGCATTTCACATGTTGGCTGCTGTAGTCTAGACTCAGACTGTGCTGTGATATAAATCAAACCAAACTTTGCAGACATTATTGTGTCTGTATTGGCTATATATTATGTATAAAAAAAAAGTTGTATTGATAGCCTATATAGTACTTGTATTGAAGCTCAATACTTGTTTTGGTACAAACAAAGACCTATAGTCAATATCAAAAACTGTTAAATACCAAAAAACTGAATTCAAATGTGTGGTCAGATTTGTAATTGTGTTTCTTTTATCAGAGAGTTCCTGATTTAAATCAAAGGCCAGTTTGAGGCTGTTCGCCAAACTTCTTGTGCAGCGGCTTGTGTTTAGACAACAATTAATATTTGAGTAGTTTGCCTTCTTTTGTTAAAAGAATAGGTTTTGTAGAAAAAACAGGTTTATATTTTTTAAAGTAAGGCACTGCATCAGAAAAAGTCTCATTTTGGTACCAAAACTCGGGTATCGTGTTGGCAGTAGTTTATCTAAACATTTCTAACAAAGATTTCTAACTTCAAACATCAAAATCTTTAATGCATAACTTTAGATCTAATATCAATGAAAATTCACAGTCATGTTTGCATCCTGCTCGCTGGTCCTGGATCTGTTGCTTGATTGAAACCTCAAAGCAAACAGACCATTCACGTCTGAGAGCCCGCCCTTCCTCAGCCAGGCTCCTCATCTGTCCAGGCTCTACACATTCCAGTCTGATTGGCTTAGCCGTTGGCCCGAATCCCAAAGGGTGTCTGTATAAAACTCCTCATGTGCTGAACGCCAGAGTCAGAAACTAAAAGGGACTCACAGCGGTCTAACTCAGAAGACTGAACTCACGCTCAAGTACTGCAACTGGAAAATGTGTAAAGGATTAGCTGCCTTACCCCAGACCTGCCTCGAAAGGTGAGACCTGCATCATCACTTCAACCTCTCCTGTCATGTCTTAACAGTGTGTTCTTCTGATGTGGTTTGGATCCGATAAAGTTTGACTATATTTCAAACCTCTTAAGAGTGGCTCTGATCATACATAGGTTAAAAGACAAGTTGTAAATCCATGTTGCTGGCAGTATCAGGTCAAGAGTTTCCATCTGAAAGAACTTAAAGTTCATCTTCGTGAACCTTCTACTTTCTGAAATGAATTTCTGTTTCCTGGAAGTCCTTTTTCAACAGACTTTTTGACCTGAAGAAGCACTTCAGAGCAGTTTTAATGCTAACTTGAATTTTTTTTGCTAATATTTTTTTTACAATAGTTTATGCAGATTACTCAAGAGAGTCCGAGAAATTTGCCATGTTGCTTACGCACTCAACTTGAGGGGAGTCAGAGAGGTTTCTAAATCTGCAGAGTGGAAGAAAAGACTATTTTAACAAAGTTTACACTGGTTAAAACACAAAATAACACTTTCACCATTTGGTTTATAATGATTTTCAAATATTTTTAATTTTTTTTTCTTGATTCAAATACAAAGCAGTAAATGTAGGATGTTCTTTACATTATAAATAGTGTGTAGAGTCACTTTTATAACTTAATAAATGATGTCACACTCAACATGAGAGTTTTAGGACTAAATCTCCAAAAGGTCCAACTAATTCCAAGTAGAAAGCTGTAAATATAATAACTGCTACTTTTCCCCTTCTTTTTTATTCAAAACATGAAACCTCTTTTGTAAATAATTCTGACTTTTTGTAGCAAAAGTTTTAAAATTAATGATTAATCATCCAACTGACATGCTTATAAATTGAATCTTGGTGTCTTGTGTAAATACAATATACCAGCATCATGTTTGCAGAGAGGATGATAGATGTCATGGAAGCTTAGATAAACATCATGACTAGATTATTATTGCTTTCTTGTCCAAGAAGATAAAACAAAGACTTTGTCACACGAGCCGTCTGCTCTCTGTCATCCAGGGCGAAGGAGATCAAGTTGAAATTGGGCGTTTTGCTGCAGAAGCCGGAAAATGCCTTCGACCTCATCATCCCCTACCCCGAGAAGACCGAGAAGAAGCCGGAGAAGCAGCAGAAGTGAGTCTGGAGATTAATGTCTGTGGAGGCGGGGGAAGTTTGCCAGAGTGTTAACCAGATAATTGGTGGTAAAGTGGCCGAGCAGAGCCCAGAGAAGGTACAAAGATGTGGAGATCAAAGAACGTTAAAGTTGTCCAGACACTCACTGGGCTCAGATGTCCGTGTTAGATGGTACAAAGCTTCATTTTATTAGGCTTCACCTTGAAAAAACTGAGATGATTTATGTATGAGATGTAGAACTTCTGTTTTTTGTTATAGCAATCTTGTCAGGGAAAGTATGCAAGTTTGTCTTGCTTTGTTTTTTTCCTTTCACATAATATTTTGTTTCAAAAGTACTTGAGTTTGTTCAGTTGGAAAAACCTATTATATTGATAAAGCAGCATTTTTTTTTTTACCTTGAAGTAACCCCCAGAGGTTGATGAGGCTTTATCACAGGGTTGATTTTGTTTCTTTGCATGTGTTAGTTAGTTCCCTTTAGAGTCATTGTGGTTCAATATTAAGACTTTAAATCTCTCCTGCCACTGCAGCTCATATTGATAATTTGAATTATGACACTGTAAAGTATTTGCTGTCATCCAGAGTGTTTTATCTCTTTGTTTGATTTGACTTAATCTATAATTACTGTAGATATGTTCCACATTTTATCCTCACACTGTAAAGCTGGAATACAAGCTAGCCTTGCAAGCATTTGCTTAACATCATATAAAAAGCCAGTCCGATAAAGGAAGGGTGACAGTTCTGCTCTTTTTCCAAGACACCTGATTGGTTGAACCAACACTTTCTCATTTTCGCTCTTTATAATACGTCACCGCTGCACTTTCTCTGAGCGTTTACTGTTGCTGCAGATGGGTTTACATTGTAGTTGATTGGTGCGTCTCACACTGGCGTTGCAGGGTGCCTTGTGCGGCGGTATCGAACGCCGACGGCCATCACTAAGCGTTAGTATTTGTTCTGCGTTCCATTTTCCTCAGAAATCGGACGTTGGAGCTGGGAATGATGTCACACCCGCGTTCACCCTGTTCAGTCAAGTCGGAAAACTAAATGGGGTTTGCTCCAGCCAGGTTAGCGATACCAGTTGATAACAATACATTAATACGGTATTTTGCGCATACAAATAGAAGTTGGACAGTACTCTTCGTTCAACTGATTTAATGAGACACAATTAAGACAGAAGTGCTAATAAACAATATATTACTACATCTTTTTTACTGTTGATGCACGGATCAGCCTTCTTGGATTTTGAGGTCGGGGTTGGTGAGGTTCGTCCGACTTGGAAATCCGAATTCAGGGGGTGTTCTAGTTAAAATTTCCGATTGGGGACTCGGAAATTCCGACTTCCCAGTTCAACTGGAACGCAGCATGAGAGCAGGCTGGTTGAACGCACCACTCACAGGCCCGTCATTGGTCCTTCCAGCTAATCTTCAAACTAGAAAAACATCTCAGCTGTTTGGTAACGGAGAGAGAAATGGCACGCAGTTTCAGAATCACAACTCCTCCTTTTAAAGTGTTCACAGTTTCAGCCCGATGTCTAAATGCTCCCCATGACTGATCCGGTACACACTCCAGACACTGTCTATTCTCAGGTGATGTTTTCCAGACTTAAATCTCATTGCAGAAACTGAGATCAAAGGATGCAGTCTGATTTTGGGAGACTGGAAACACATGTCAAATGTGTATTTATCAACGTGATCTCATGGGAAGGCGTATAAAGAGCATGCCACTTTTAAGGACATGTCGTGTGTCACTAACGCCCCGTTCTCATTCCCAACTCGTCACATACGGACGCACGGTCGCAGTTTTAAACACGTGGTCAACGTTGTGAATTCAAACAAAGCTACTTGGTTAGGTTTAGGAAAAGATCATGGCATGAGTTAAAGTAAGTACGTCAATTAAATTACGTATGTAAGTTAAGTTAACGTAAATAAGTCAACGGTTGACTTTTGGTTTCACACAGGATATGAACACTTCTGAAATTCTTGTCTTTGTTTCACCCATCATTCCCAACTCATCATTCTCACTCTTTATGCAACCCGGTCTCACGGGAAGGCATATATATAGCATGACATTACACGGACATTCTGCGTGTCATGAGGATGCATTTTAGGCTTTTCAAGTGTCATTTGTACGCCACACAACAAAACTACAGTAACGTCTGCAGTTAGGTTGAAGCAAAAAAAACACGAAAGTAAAATATGTACGGAAACAACGTAACATAAGTATGGAAAACACATCACAAACATCACTAAAAAAACATGTGACAAATGTCACCAACTTTACTTGAAAAACAAAAGATGGTTCGCAAACACAGGTTTCCTGGTTGAAAGTCCTGTGTTTCAGTGACTTCCGACTGCATGGCATACAAATGACACACCCCAAGCAAGAAAAGCGTTCTTACCACACGCTAAATGCCACGTGCATTATCGTGGCATTCATATTCCTTTTCCTGCAAACGGGCTGCTTTATATTACATCACCTGGTGCGTAAAACGAAATGCGAAAAGGTAAAAATGCGTGGCGATAACACGCAAAATGACTTAGGAAATTGCCGTATTCATATGCCGTATGGTGAGACCAGGCTGGTATTTATAGCTTGTTGTGTTCACTCTGTAGAGTTTATGTAGACTACATAATGTTTGCTAATAATTTAAAAAGTGTTGTACATTTTATGATGATAAAGACTCATTTACTTACTTCAGATTGTATTTGTTAACCGTTGTAATACTTTGAACCAGTTTTGCTGAAGACTGAACTGGTATTTTGTGTGCAGGCCGACTCCTGAGGAGGCTGCCCAGTGGCGCGAGAGTCTGGACCGAGTTCTGAACAATTGCTGTAGGTTTACCCTCTCTTACTCTCTCTCACACACACACAACACACTTACTGTATTTTTGTCACTCACTAACAAAAAAAAACAACAAACAAAGTTAACCCCAACATTAAGCGATATACCTTGTGATGTAACAGCTTTTTGTCCCAATATTGGATCTGAGTCCCAATAATGTGACAGCATGAAGAGATTTTTGTCCCCACAACTTGATCAATACAAGCACAGGGTAACTGTTGGATTTGAATTGTATTTCATTATTTCACAGATTTAATGAACTGACATTCAGTAGCTTTAGAGCTCCAGATTGAACGTATTTTGTCCATCGTGATGTCAAGTAATTAGTCAATTTTATGTAAATCACAAATATCACAAATTTGCCTCAAGGGGCTTTAATGGTGAAAATCTAACACCTTGTTTCTCTATAACAATATTAAAGAACTTGCTTAACATTTTAAAATCTTATATATTCTTCACTCACTCTAAGACTTTTAAACTGACTCACTTAGTTGAAAAGCAATAATAACGAAAAACACGCTCTAATGTCAACAAGAATTCTCCTTGTTAAAATCCAAAAATAGACATGTTGAGGTAGCCTATTTCGTGCTGCTCTGCAGCGTCTCTGCTTTGCTGGCATCCTCACAACCAAACACTGAGAGAGTCATTATTTCATACTATCCAAAGCTGCAGTCTTCTTCATTATGTAACAACTTTCAACTTTCAAGGAGAAAACATGCCTTTTCATGAGGCCTGGTGTCTGTCGAGTAGACTAGCACACCACGGTTTGGTTTCCACAACAGCAAAATAGCTTGTGTGCTTGTTATTTGTTTGTATTTGTATTGTGTAAATGTGAGTATTTGTTTAATTGAATGATGATTATGGTGCCATGCATATAAATACTGTAAGCACAAGCATTTTCAAATGATACTAGTCAAATAATAAGCATTCACACATTTTTTTATCTGTCCAAAATGTACCTTCAAGGGAGATTTGTCAAGTATTTAATATTCTTATCATCACAGGACTGGGCAAATACGTTTGCATTTTGCAAATGTATGTATATATTTATTATTGGAAATCAATTACCAACACAAAACAATGTCAAATATTGTCCAGAAACCCTCACAGGTACTGCATTTAGCATCAAAATGAAATATGCTCAAATCATAACATGGCAAACTCTGTGCTGACTTGACTATGACTTGCCCCAAACTGCATGTGATTATCATAAAGTGGGCATGTCTGTAAAGGGGAGACTCGTGGGTACCCATAGAACCCATTTTCAGTCACATATCTTGAGGTCAGAGGGTAAGGGACCCCTTTGAAAATGGCCATGCCAGTTTTTCCTTGCCACAATTTAGCATACGTTTAGAGCGTAATTTATCCTTCTTCGTGACAAGCTAGTATGACATTGTTGGTATCAATGGATTCCTTAGGTGTCCTAGTTTCATATGATGCCAGTATCTTCACTCTAGCCTGAAAACTGAGCTACAATCTAAAAATAACATGTTTCATTAAAGAAATTAGTGCCAATAAAACAAATTTGCGTTAATGTGTAATTGCTGCGTTAACTTTCAGCGCCCTAGAAATAACATATTGGTTGTGTTCTCCTTTAAGGTAGTTTAAGCTATACTGTGAGTGTAGACTGAAAAACAAATTAAGAAAAACACATTTACAGCCACCATACATACCAAAAAGAAACAACTGGCTCTACTGTTTACTTCACAAAGTGCACAGAGAGAGCCAGCGAGAGTGATGATTAACTCTAATGGTTAACGGTAGTTGGCGGTACGTGTAAACTCTCCTGCTAATAAGTCACTTAAGTAGCCCCGTGTGCATCAAAACAGATCCACGTCCAGATGTTACTGACCAGCTGATATATGTGAACGGAGAAACATTTCCTCCACTGAGCTCAATGGGTGGTAAAAGACCTTTCTAAGTGGCTCCTTCAGCACAGTCTGCGGCAGAGAGATGTATTTCCCCCCCTGTGTTTATATGCCTGCATGAATGTGTACATGCATCCGTGTGTGTATCCGTCCAGGGAGGTTATGTGTGTTATGGTAACATCTCCAGGGAAAACTCTAAATGATTCCACCAGCATTGATTTATTGCACGGTTGCTGCAAACTGCTGCGCCGCGATTATTTATCTACATGAGATTTCGCATTAACATTATTCTTTATGGCCTCTCTCTTGTTAATTCCCATGGGATTCTCTGTGAGTTATTTCCTCTCAGATGTAGACCTACCCTCACGCCCTCGCCTTAAAGTGAAAAATTGCATAATGCAATGTATATTATGCAACAGGAAATAAATAATGTATGACTGCTATCTGATATAAGACATTTCACTTGTAGAAAAATTCATCTAATTTTCAAGTTGTCTGTGCACTTTTTAATTATAGGAATTGTTCAGTGTTTCATTATTTCCCGCAGCTTGTTCAACCTCAGTGAAGTTAATTAAAATTGAAATTAAGTTAGTATTACAAGAAAATCTACCATTATTCAGCTAAAATATTACCATGAATGCGACAAACAAACACACGAGGCTCCATTTCGTGCTGGTTGTTGCAGCTCTGACACAATAACAGCCATAATTGTCATTAGTTCCTCTGCGTGTGTGCTTCTCTTTTTGTGTGTCCTTGTACTGAAGGTCTTTTAACTGCAGCTTGATTGCGACTCTGTTCTATTTTGAACCAAACTAGCCATTTAGATGGTAGATAAATCCCTGAGGCCACAGCATAAAGCTTATCATCTGCAGCACATGCTCGTTCAGACAATGGGACCTTTCGCAGGCATTATGTTCAACTACAATGGTCCTCGCTGAAATGAGTGCTTGTTTCTTAGTTAGTTTTTTGTTGGATCTTTATCTTGGAATAACCTCTGTGTTATTCACACGCGTCCAAATAAAAGTTTTGTTTCTATTTTGGACATTTCTGAAAGGTATTGTCTGTTTTTGTAAAACTTTAGTTCAATTATTTTGACTAAATATATTTTTATTTCTATAAATACTTGTGAAATTTCAAATAAGTTTCTTTTCACTCTTATGTTGCACAAAACATTTTCCTGAATTCTGTTGTGGGTCCATCCAGAAGGTTTTTAGGAAATCTAATACTAAAAAATGTGAAATCTCATCACACTTTCCTCAATAAAAATACCAAACCTCAGTAGTATATGCCACCACTTTATAATGCTAATTGTGCCTCCCTTCTATTATGGAAAGAGACACAATGTATATATATATATATATATATATATATATAGTGTCATTGCTAGAAAACAGGTTTGACTGAAGAAGAGTTTTCTCGGTTCAAAAGCTGCATTACTGGTGGATTTTTAATTTTTTTTCTCGTTGTGAAGTCTTAATAAATCTATCTATCTATTAACGTCTCCTGACTAGCATAAGTGTCTTAAATCAATTTCATAACTTGAATATATAACTCTGATGCATATATTATGCAGCCTAACAGTGAAAACAAAACATCAGCTTGTGACTCATATTTGATTCCTCTTTACTTTCGTGCTGTATGCAAAGCATTTTGCTTAATAATCATAGCAGTTGGCGTGAATGAAAACTGTTAGTTTAAGGAGGGAGACAGATAGTCTGAGGATTATTGTGTCTCTCTGAGTCATTCATTTTCCTGGTTATTCTTCACCATTGCCAGAATATTTACTTTAAAATGCATGCATGCAAAGGGGCCTTAAATAATCACTTGTTGTTCTATATATTCTATTATATAGCCTGTCATCTCTCTCTCTAACACCTCCCCCCCCTCTTTCTCCAACAGATGGTGTGGCCGCTTTCCGTAGCTTCCTGCAATCCGAGTTCAGTGATGAGAATATTGAGTTCTGGGTGGCCTGCGAGGACTTCAAGAAGACCAAGAACCCAGTGAAGATGGCCACCAAGGCCAAGAAGATCTATGAAGACTTCATCCAGTCTGAGGGACCCAGAGAGGTCAGGGACTGCGGTCACTTTCCCCATTTTTATAAATTGATTTATTTTTAACACCCGAATAGAAAGAGTTCGAGTTAACCCAGCCCAGTCGCCAGGACAACATGTTGGCATTGAGCGTGTCTGCAAATCATGGATACGTTGAATGTGGACGTTTTTGCATTCAGGCAGAGCAAGTGACATATTATACTTTGGCCAGACTGCCCCGCGTGAACAGTGCGCGACGGTTGCCTCGCTGAACTGCTGCGTCTCCCAGGCATGGGTTGTCCATGACAGCAGTGTTTCTGCTGCTGCTGCCTTTGCCATTCATATTGGCCAGTCGCCATGCACTGCTGACGTTCCCGTATCTATTTTTTTTTTTTGTGGAAATTTTTGCATTCGGCCAGAGAAAGTGACGTATTACAACAAGCACTGTGCAGAGCAAATGACATGCGGCCGCTACTGAATGTTACGTGGTAGAAACTTACGTGGTATAATAACCAGTATAAAGAGCGAGGATGTCCACACAGGGCGGGCAGGGTGGTGGTGGATCGGTCAAACAAACAGGACTTTCACCCAGGAGACTGCTGTTCGTGTCCCATGTGAAACCAAAAGTAAACGTTTACGTTTGTTACGTTACGCTGTTATGCTTGTTACGTAAGAAAGTGCGCTAAGGGCTGTTGTTGTACTCAACACAAAGTATGATCTTTTTTCTATCCTTAACCATCACAACATTAACCACGTGGTATTGTGCGTTTCTGCAAGCGTGACACAAGGCTGATATGAAAAAAAATTTTGGGTTCAGAAACATCAACATTCAACGTATCCCGATGTTTGCACAAACCTACAATGCCAACATGTGTTTCTGGTGACTGGTTGGTTAATCACATGCAGTGTGTTTTACATCATGGGTACCAACACACAGAATAGTGTTCCTAAACTCCTAAACAGCTATTTAACAGTGAACAACGTATTCAAGATAAAAGCGAAGGAAAGGAAAGGAATTATTGGAGACAAAGCGGCCTGTATAACAATTTGCATACATTTGAAGGAATGAGAGTCTTTATCTAATCAGTTGAACGAATGTGTAGAGGAGAAATATCGGCGTGCTTGAGCATAAACAGATGAGGTTGCAGACAAAGAATGTACTGAGACTCTGCACGCCTGTGAACAGCACAAGTATGAGAACACACACAGGTAATAAACGAACACATATGGCACATTTACTGTTGTAATTCCATCTTGGGTTAGGGACGTGACTTCTAGGGGGAAATATTGTTCCTTGTACTGATCTACATTTATCTGATTCTTTCAGTGTAACAAATTAAAGTAATAGTTTGACATTTTTGGAAGTACATGTATTTGTTGTACAGTTGTTTTCCATGGAATAATCTTCAGTCAGATGGGAATTGATTTAGTTTATGTTTGTTAACTGGCAAGTTTAAATAGACAGAATAATTAAATATTACCTTGCCAGAAATGGCATCTTCCTCTTCATCTCTCTGAGTCCTCTCACATTATTTCTGCATATACCTATATCATCAATATTTACTATCAATACCTGCCGTTTTTCTTCATCTTCATCATCCGCACTATAGTTGTTTCTGACAGTATGTCCTGTTGTCCTCCCACCACCACAGGTGAACATTGACCACTTCACCAAGGATGTGACCCTGAGGAACCTGGTGGATCTCTCCCCTGCGACTTTTGACCTGGCCGAGAAGAGGATCTTCGCCCTGATGGAGAAAGACTCCTTCAGTCGTTTCCTCCGGTCTGAGCAGTACCAGGAGCTCCTGGTCAACTAAGTCAGAGCAGAGTCTGAGGAGCTGGGTTGGGGGGGGGGGGGAGGTCTCAAACAGCAGTTAGTTAACATGAAAATAATAGGAAACGCTTTTTTTTTCCAATTAAAGAAATTTCTAATAAACTACTATTGTGTAAGACAGCTCGAGAACCGATTGCAAAAGATCCAAAACACGAAGGGTGGGAAAATTATATTTCCAAATTATACTTTGAATGTAAGGGAAAGACTGCCTTTTGAAATAGCCCCCCCCCCCCCCCCACACACACACACACACACACACACATGTTCTTTAACTTCTATACTAGTGAGGACCTTCCATTGACAACAATTATTCCCTCTCCTCTTAAAGAGCTGAGGGTCTCCCAGAATGACCTCACTGTCAAAAATGGCCTCCAAAACCTGATTGGTTTTCACACAAAGGAAGACGTACAGGAACACACACACACACACACATATGTACACACGGGGTCAAGATCCACATCAAAACAGATACCAATGTGTTTCCATGAAGAACATACAACTCAATCTTTACAGTTACGTCAGTTCTTCATGATATTATCCTTTGAAAACATATATATAGTTTTGTGTAAAGCTTGACTTCATTGACTGCCATAAATTCTGTAGGATGACTTTCTGACAAAGAGCCTTAATGCAGGGCCGTGTCTGGTCATTTTGGTGAAATCCACTAACAAAATAATTAATTTTATTCAACTTTACTCAATTTCTGGTCTGGGTCATGTCATCAACATGACACTCACCTATGCCTAAAAATTACCTATTTTAAAACTGATAGATTGTCGCATTGATTGTTTACAATAGAAAGCAACTTTAACTAGGGGTCACATTGTAAACTAAATCAAAATGAACCAAATTCAAATATGACTAAAATGAAAATCTTTTTGCAGTTTTGTCAAAAAATAGTTTGACCCCAAAAAGATTCACCGTAAATATATAGACATTTTAAATATTTAAAAAAAAAAATACATACACCCAGTCCTTTGTCGCCGACATAAACAACTTATTCAGACAGACGTCAAAATGACTTTTAAGTACTTTGGGGTTTTCCTAACAAGACTCAAAGATATTATTATGCCATTTTAAGTGCCTGGGAAAAATATGACCTATAACATTGTCTGTCTATGGGAGAAAACTATTGGGAAACTCTGAATAGAATGAGTAACACAGTTGCCTGTTTTATATCTATGGATTCATTGAATAATTTCCAGCAATGACCAAATATTTTGTCATTAAAATAAAAGAACCTGTAACATAGTGGACCTTCTTCTAGTATCAATGCATGAGTAATAATTATCACAGAACTCTCTCTTTGTCTTTTCCACTCTCTCACACTCACATAGACAGTTAAGTGTGGATTCTCACCAAACTCCCCCACTGGTTGCGATGCATCCTGTGAGAGCCATGCCTTGAGAACAGTGCTGGCTGGTTGGCTCAGTGGTCAAGCTCCTTGGCTACCACTAAACTGCATGTGCTAAGATGGGAAAATCAAGTAGGAGGGAATCTCAAAAAAAGAAGTGAACAGGGCAGCGGTTTTAACAGAGAAAGGGCTTTTTCCCATGTGATAATACCAAAGTTGGATGTATGCATGCAGAGTCACTAAAAACGTCCAGACCTGGTTTTAGTGCTATGAACAAGGGGGGCAAAACCTGCAGATTTGCAGCACTAATCAATGTCAATACTGGTTATTGACAATCATTTTATTATGGTCTTTGAATTACAAGCAATGGAGCACAAATTTAAGTTTAAAGTCACAAAGGAAATTTAAGGGAATAGCAGCATCACAATCAGACATACATATTAGTCACAGTTGAAAAATCTGTTATATGTACTTTTCACTTTTCTTATTTTCTGAGTTGACACTTTCAACCACAAGTTATTATTCACTATATGCTGTAACAAAACACTGGTATTCACCTAACTTACACTAAGCTGAGACATGAGACGGATGTGATGGTGGATTTGGTGTCGGTGTGCAATGTTTAAGTGTCCTAAATGTATACATTTAGTTGAATGTAGCAATCATGAAGTGTGATTATATTTACTCTTTAATGCTTTTTATATTAAACAAAAGCATGATGTCTTAACCAACACAAGAATATTGTTATCTAGATATTCAGCATTTTATAAGTCTTTATTGTTCCCTAAAATGCAACTATTCCACACTAATTCAGGCTGAAAAACTAAAAACACTATTGATCAGGAGTGCCATATTTTCCAACTTTTCAGTGAATATTTCAATGCGTTACTTGAGAAGGCATTGGAGCAACCGACAAATAAAAACAAATCGGAGAGATTTATTTCAGTTTTAAACAGCATTGACAAGGGTTTATTATGGCACAGATTAGCCAGTCTGTTGTCATAAAAGTCAACGACAGAAAAATCAATAAGGGCTTTAACATTGCTGAATATGCATTATTTGATGTAGCCTTGCATGTACGTTCTGGAGTGGACCACATAAAAATATATATGCATACAATTCCTGAAGATGTATTTATTTTTATGTGTAAATATCAACTATTTACAACCAATTTGTCTTAAGTTATTCTTAAATACTACAATGGAGTCCATGATTCTATGAATGAAGAGCTGGCAATGACTCTTCCCACAATCTTTTCACTGTTATAAAAGAGGAAACACCTGACTTTCAATTGTCACTTTGTTTTTCTTCATTGGATACCTATTCATTTGTACATAAGAAGCACCTCATGATTGAGTCTTTAAGACTGCAATGATAAACTACAAAATGCATACCAATGCAGACGCCACAAGTGATTTTAATAATGACAAATGTTAAAGGTACAATTGATAACATCAATAACATTCAGCCACTAGATGTCACATTCTCCCTCCCCCGTCCCTTAACAACAAATGGTTGCCAGTTTGTTGCACAACAAATACATGCATATTTTGACTCAGACAGACAGTCATGTCAAGTGATTAATCTTTTGTTGTAGAGTAAAAGTAATTTTGCCAGAATCCAGTAGGCTTTTAAGTCATTTATAATAAAAACAATAGAGGATACTACCCTGGGGCACCCCATAACCCATGATTCTTGACCCGAAAGTGTCCCATTAATGTCAACCATTTTGAGTACGATTTGATAGGTATGACCGGACATGATTCAGGGACAGCCCACTGAAACCCATAGCTCTAAATTGAAGTAATAAAATTAGTACATACAAAAGAGCTGCAATCATGGCGTCTCTAGCTGCTCTTTTTCACCAGGAGGGTGTAATACGTGGGAGGATCCCACCCCATATATACAAGCAGCCCAACCAGAGCTGCTATAGTGGAGTGATATGGACATAATCCCCACATGTACTCACCAATTTTGAAGGCACATCTAAATATGTCAAATCTTGGGAAAATGTAATGTAATTTGTAAAAGGATTCGGGGGGGAAATCTGTTTTGCAAATATTTTGGTGGGCCAAGGCCTAACATTTCATAAACTTTCAATAAATTCTCTTAAAAAGGTCCAGTGTAGGATCTGGTAATATCTAGCGGTTATGTGAGGAGATTGCAACCAACTGAAGCCTCTCCTGTGTGCAAAGCATGTTGGAGATCTATGGTGGCCGACGCAAAAATGCAAATGGCCCCCTCTAGAGCCATTTGGAGAAGAGCCAATGCTTAGAGTGTTTGTGTGTACGTGGGAAGTGAGTGGTGAAGCAAGAGAGAGAGAGAGAGTGGCGGCGACAGGAGCAAGTTACGTTAGCGACTCCGGCCCAAGCAGGAAAAGTTACGAGTTTGGTTTGTCCGTTCTGGGCTACTGTAGAAACATGGCAGTGCAACATGGCGGAGAGAGGACCCGCTCACTATGTAAATATAAACTTCTCATTCTAACGCAACGAAAACCCAACGATTCTTATTTTCAGGTGATTATACACTAAAGAAAATATACTTCATTCATTCATTCATTCATTCATTATTCGTAACCTATATCACAGGGCTGAAAATATACTTAATTAATATTAATATTATACTCCATTTCTGCCAAAAGATCCCCCTAAATGTCACACACTGTTCCTTTAAGTAGTTCTGGAATTTTCTTTGAAACTATCAAACAAACAAGACTGAAAAAAATATCCCTCAACCTGTCAAAGGAAAATAGCTCTAAGAAAACAGTTAATTGAAAAATATGTTCCCTCTATTCTTATTTTCTCCTCAGAGTGAAGTAATTGTTTTAAAGATGAAAGCAGCATGTGAAGAGTACGCCACTTAAAAAACGTCAGAGATGAGTGTAAAACAGAGCGGAAACAGATGCGGCTGAGGAACTGGCTGCCAACACAAACACTGTCAGAGGCTTGCATGGACACATCTGTTACTACCGCAGTTCCGAGAAATAGATGAAAAAGGTCAAATGCCTTAGGTCCCAAAAGGAGGTTAGTGACATTTATGACAAATGTTTTGGTTTGTTGATCGCACTGCTTTTACATGTGCGGTACACTGTAACAATGTAGTCTTACCAAAAGGTGTAAATATTTCCCAAATCAGTTTTTTATGCAAACAAGTATCTATTACTGTTCTTGAAACCAATAATAAATGAAGATTTAAGCAGATAAAAACAATAAATACCATTGCTAAGAGTTTATGACTCTGATTACAACCTCTTTTTTTTAAATTTCACCTGATATGTGACCTGATTTTCCTCCAAATGTGCCAGAAGATGAAGACTTATTTCACCCTGACAGGATTGCCTGATAAGGTTTTCAGGAATGATTCATTTCTTCTGCTTTGCCAGCAGTAATGATTAGCCTAATCACCAGCAGACCTGCAGACATTTTCAAATCTGTAGCAAAAACAATGATCAGACTTGAGATAAGAAACCACGTTATATCTGAACGTAAGTTTAATTTGTTCATCTGTTTCGGGGATTCAGTTTCACCCTATGGGAGAGCCATTTACGTGGAAGGTTAGACAGACATCTGACATTTACACTTAGTCTGTGTTGATGGCTTCGGACCATAAAACTATACAGTGCTGTTTATGTTTACTCAGGCGTCATTAACAGGCAGATGTGTGCAGGATCGGTGAGCACACGGGAAGCTGATTGCTCACTTAGTTCCTCATGAAAGACGGCAACGCTCCATAAGTCTTTGACAACAGTGTGGCAAAGAGTTCTCATGGCTTCGGGGCTTGTTGTACACTTTCGAGGAAAAAAGAATGACCTGTTTATGCGTGAGAAAATAAAAGAACGTTCTATCATTTCCCCCGTGATCTGTGCAGCTGGCAGCAAGATCCATCGCTGACAAAGCTACACCCACGGGGTTTCTGTCCACAGTCCGCTCCCCCAAGTTGGTCAAGGTCTGAGCGGTTTGGGCTGTCAACAGAACCAACAACTGTTTGCTTAAGAGTGAAGGTAATATCACTGCTTTAAAGGCTGCCAATTCTTCCCACATCAGAATCGTGCTGCCCTCAAGGGATGTTGCTTTTCTGAGTAGACATTATGATTGGCATCCAGGTTTAAGTTGTGAGAACACTGTTGCTTAGTGACTACCAACAAAAATGGACTCTGACTTGTTCCCTTTTTAAAAAATGAAAAAATGATTTTGAGTGAGTGAGTGAGTATGTTTAGGTACAAGAAAGGGGTAAACAAAATATCGAATTAACTTGCACACTTGCGTCTGAATTTAAAAAAACAACACCATCTGGATGCGTAGCAGTCTTGGTGGTATCCAGGTCGGCAAGCCTCATCGTTGTCATGGATAGGAATTTTGTATAAAAGTCCCTGTATCCCAAATAAAAAGAGGCGGTGTATCAGTCAGTGAAGATCGATAAGTACAATAGAAATGAAAACAAAATACAGCTGTGCATTTAATCTTGAGAGCAGACAACCGTTTTCACAGCTGCATTATCAAATGTGGAGTCAGCAGGCTGTGTCTCTGTGGAGAGACAGGTCACAGGTGAGGAACACAGATGACACACTGTGAAAGGGTTAAAGTTCCAAGACCAAAACACGGACAACGCCCAGACCTGACAACGCCGTGAAAGCGACCAATCACAAGGTAGCCACGTCCTAAAGCATACCGTGCTTTATGGTCGATTTGACTCTAAATGGGACCATAATTACTAAATGAACATCATGCTGTATTGAAGAAGACTTGAAACTAGCAACTGAGACCATGAACTCATGTTTACAATGTTTACTGAGGTAATAAATCAAATGAGAAGTAGGGTCATTTTCTCATAGACTTCTATACAATCAGACTTATTTTTGCAACCAGAGGAGTCGCCCCCTGCTGGCTATTAGAAAGAATGCAAGTTTAAGGCACTTCCGCATTGGCTTCACTTTTCAGAACCGGAGTTGCCCACTGTTGGGGAGACTGAAACTTTGATCTCCGTTTCTTACAAATACAACAAGCTGACTTTTCCACAATAAGAGCTGTGCACAGTCAGATGCACGATTAATGAATGAATGGACTCCAAGGCACGTGCACTGTACATCTCAATAAGTAATCACCGGACAGACAAGTAAGAGTAATGGAGCAGCAGTCTACTCCAGCACTTCACCAGTGTGAGGACAACGAGGTCTCTGCATCCATGAGTGCTCCCTTCAGTCACCGTATGGCACCTTGTGTGCAAAGACGTAATAAAATAAAAATAGACTTTGTGTTTATTTGGTATAATTTCCTGTTCATCACATAACAAATTTATTAGCCAAATTGTCGGGTCTCTTTATATTGCATCACAAATGATGCAATATAAGTTATCTTTGCCGCCTTTATTTCCTGGACCTGCAGAAGAAGGCAGTGAAACCTCAGCTCATACTGTACGCCATGGCAAGTGGATGTGTTTAAATTAACAATTTACAAAACACTAAAAGAAATGAGATGTGGAGTGAAGTAAGGTTATTGGTGTAGGTGAATGGATGTTGGTGATCTTAAATAGGCCTCCCAGAAGTCAGCTTTTACAGTTGCTGAGACGCATTGGGCCCTATGCTCCTGTTTGTATTAAGCACCTACCACTGAAATATTCATCAGATATCAGTGGTCAAGTAAATGTGTTTTGCAATAAAAGGCTACACAAATACTAAGTCAGTTTCTTATCTGTGGAGGCCACAAAACAAGTAGAAATTCAAGTCAAAAAGTACCAATCAGTCTTAGTGCTGCTTGCACTAGTCAAATCTGCTTATTTCACTGCAGTGAAACTCTTTCCTGGTGACTTTTTGGTTGATATTAGCCTATATAACCAATCCCTGCATTGTCACCTCATTTATCAATAGGAGTTTGTTGGTGTGATTTCATGTCTTGTTAGATTGATTTAGAAATACTGAAAATTGGTTTAGGGTTCATTGTTTCTATAGCCACATTTAAGCCAAAACCTACCATGGTTGTCCTCAAACGTGTACTTGTATACATACAGCCCAACCCTGTCTACTTCAAAATTACATTCCCATATAACTAAACTGTATTCCCAATTACATTTTCAAATGAAACCTATTTTCTCCTGGATTACGGTTGCAGTTTTAAACAGTTTTAAACACGTGGTTAACGTTGTAAATTGAAACAAAACAAAACAAAAACACAACAAACTACCTGGTTAAGTTTAGTAAAAAGGACATCATGGTTTGGCTTCAAATGACTGTTTGTTACGTTATTTAAGCTATGGATGTAAATTAAAGTGAACGTTGACTTAGTTTCACAAAGGACACAAACAGAAAGTCCTGTGTTTGTTTGACCCATCCACCACCCCAACGTCCTCACTATACGCAGACTGTCATTAGAAACCTGTTTGTGATACATAAAAAAAAAAAAAAAGGAATCCGATACAAAATAGGTTTCCCTTGAAACACAGATTCACAATGTAGTACTATTTTTTTCTGAGACAGACTCTTGTGTAATTGTACAATCATGGTACTTTTAATTTATTTATTAAGCGTTTTCACAAGAAATAGCATAAAAGGCGAATTAAATTAACTTGTGGAATTATCAGCTGCTGTACAGGATGAGGACGACCATCTGACACCTTCACCTGTTCAATAGGCATTTTTCACAGCAGACATTTTAGACTCATAGCAGGAAAAGCACAGGTGTTACTAATAACACTAACGCTTTTTTTCCTTCTTTTTTATGTTGGTTTTGTTTCATTTCTGTTGTCCTTTTTATGTTTAGCACTGCTCTTTGTTTATGTTTTCACTATGCTTCTTCTGTATGTGAATGATTTGAACAATATTTTCTGCTGTTGCTTTGTCTGCTGTCATGAAATAGAAACTATTAAAAAAAAACTAAAAACTAAAAACGCTTAAGATGGCTCTGCTCTATTCAAGTGTCCCAGTGAGAGTGGCAGTGAGCCAGTATGTACAATCCTGAAATCAAAGCAGCTAAATGGAATTGAGCCATCATTAATTTCATTATTTACTATACCTGTGCTCTTCTTACTGCCTCTCTACCTCCGTTTGCATGCTCGTGTAAAGGGTTTGTCATATTAACCCAAACCAGATGGTGGGGAGTGGAAGTGAACTCGATGCCTTCCGACAGCGAGTCCACTCTGGTGTTGACATACATATCATACTTCGGTAACACTGAACACAAGCGCACATGTTGGAGAATGCGTCCTGCAGCTTAACCTGTTTATTCCTACGCTATACCCAGTCCCACAGATGTGATTCTGACTTAATGTGCAGTGGCACTCTGTTGTGAAGAGGGAAGGTCTTTTATTTTCTAGATCCAGTCATGTCTCACCTGCTCACCAGCTGCAAAGTGGCCTTCACACCTGCTCCTTATCAGGTCATCATCCTGCTGCCTGCCTGTTCAGCTGCACCTCATCATCTCATCGAGCTTCCTGTCTATATAACACTCACTCAACACACTCACATTAGAGCTGCCTTTGTTACCATGCCTGTCTGGCTAAAATTCATTATTTCCATCTTTTTGAGTGCCCAACACTCAATGTTTTCCTTTTTATAGAGAATGTGCTGGTCATTTCTGCTAAATTTAACCCCACATCATTATTTTAACAAATAGCACTTGCAGAGGTAGCACAGATTATGTCATTTGAGTGGCATGGATTGCGTCAGCCTATACTTGCTCTTTGCTACAACTAACAAGCTGCTTTGCAAAGTCAATCTATGACTAAAAGACAGAGGAGGAGTACACCCAGTGACAATGAGGTTACCCGCCAAATGAGTCTGAGGCTTATAGATTACATGAGGAATGGCAGCGTAATCGGAGGGAGTAGTCAGTTTTTCATTAGTCAGAGAAAGGTTTTTTTTGGCATATATTTGTGTTAACGCAGGTTAGATAAGACGAAAAGTCCTCCCTTTATCTCAAATAGGGAGGACAAACCGTAAGAATAAGTATTCATTGCCAAGACTGCACTTTATGTTCTCTGAAGTCTCATTATTCAACAAGCTGGATGATGGGATTTCCAAAGTAAAGTTTTAAAAGGTTTAAAAGCCTTGCAATGAATATTTGTACTTTATTGGCTTTACTGTGGACATAAAGCAGTATCTTTATTTCAATACGCAACCCTGTCTCCTACAAAATTACATTCCTATAAAACTAAATTGCATTCTCGATTACATTAGGAGGGAAATGTATTTTGTGCTTCTTTGACCTGGCCATCGAACTCCACTGATTTCTTAAGGCTGTTTTTCTGATTCTGTTGCTTCTTTCATTCCTCATCTTCACTGGCAGTTTTGATTGAGAAGGAAGGGGAAGTTTTGTTTTTACATTTGCAAAAACACTATGCATTAACTGTTCTGAGTATTTGTTTAGTTGTTGCCAACAGCAAGACTTTTATTCTGAAAACCGCACACAATCAAGTGTCAAAACATGTCACAAACCTGCTATTTAAGCCTTGAACATGTGTTTGCGCAAACATGAATGCAATCCAATGATAAAAACCAGACACCACAGTGAGATGAATCACTTTAGCCCTGCAGTGTTTATTATCAAAACTTCTCAGGACAATAAACCAGCGATCTAAACATGCAGCCCTAGGGATGTATGCACTGCATTGAGTGTATGCGCGTGTTCGTGTGGTCGAGATAAGTTGCTTCACGTGTGCATGTGTCTGGGTGTACGTGCTTCCTTGCATGCATGATCACATGAGAGCACCAGATCCTCCTGTCAGGTTTTAATTAGCAGGCCTCGCAGCTGCTTGGCGTTGGGAAGGCAGGAGAGAACACCAGCGATAAGCAGTTTAGTGCTGAATGAAGCGCCCATCAGGCCTGAGAGCCTGAGCCTGTACAGACTCTGGTTAGTTTTACAGCTGCAGGCGAAGACAAAAGCACACAAACTCAAGGCTTGTATAACATAACTCCTACATGAAATGCTGCAGATATGTTTCTCTTTTCCAAATTTGAAATGTGAAGTCCTGTTGTCCTGTGTGGTCAATCCCTCTCTACAGGAGCTGTCGAGTTAAAAACTTAAAGGTTGTCTATACGATATCCAGAGCATTAATACAGCAGCAAACAACTATTTGCTAAAGATGTAGTGGACCAGTGGCGGACTCCGGCTGTCTGAGGGGTAGGGGCGAAAAAAATAAAAAGGGAACTAGCTGCAGGGTGGGGGTAACTTCTGCCCCTTCGGAGCTTGAACCCTAAATACAGTTTTCACCTGCCAAAAACTGATTGCAGCTCCTACAGTGTGACTGGAAGGTTTTTTCTCTCTCAGAAAGGTTTTATTTCATTCATGAGGATAATATTTGACAGATTATAGCCCACTCAGTCCTTTATACCTGCTGAAATTCCTTTAAAGGACCATACCCATAAAATACAGTTTTCAACTGCCAAAAACTGATTGCAGCTCCTACCTTGTGACTGAAAAAATGTTTCTGTCTCAGAATGGTTTGATATCAGTCATGAGGATTATATCTGGCAGATTATAGCTCACTCAGTCCTTTATACCTGCTGAAATTTCTTTTAAGGACCATTACAACCCATAACGTACAGTTTTCACCTGCCAAAAGCTGATTGCAGCTCCTACCTTGTGACTGGAATGTTTTTTTCTACTTTAAAATGGTTTGATTTAATTCATGAGGATTATATCTGATGGATTATAGCCCACTCAGTCCTTTTTACCTGCTGAAATTCCTTTAAAGGACCATTACAACCCATAGTTTTCATCCAACAAAAACTGATTGCAGCTCCTACCTTGTGACTGGAAGGTTTTTTCTGACTCAGAATGGTTTTATTTCATTCATGAGGATTATATTTGACAGATAGCCCACTCAGTCCTTTTTACCTACTGAAATTCCTTTAAAGGACCATTACAACCCATAAAATACAGTTTTCACCCAACAAAAATATGATTGCAGCTCCTATCGTTTGACTGGAAGGTTTTTTAGGTCTCAGAATGGTTTTATTTCATTCATGAGGATTATATTTGACAGATAGCCCACTCAGTCCTTTTTACCTACTG